>OMLC01047379.1:0-12405 GCA_900302585.1 Regalecus glesne | reverse complement strand
AACTAGCCTATCAAACAAAGGTGGAAAATATCTATAAAAATAAGACAGCTGATAAGATTCTCCCATCATCCATCATCAACCTCTTATCCCAAGTCAGGTCAAGGGTCACGCTGGAGCTTATCCTGACGCTCAGGGGTGAAAGATGGGGAAACACCCTGGACAGGTCACCATTCCATCCCAGGGCTTGAGCAGTTAGAGGTTCAGTGTTTTGCTTGAGGGCATGTCGACATGGTTTCTGCCGGGCCTGGGGATCAAACTTCCAGTCTTATGATTACTAGAGGACCACTCTGCCTCCTGAGCTATGGTGCCCCTTTTCTCCCACCAATGACCTCAAAACCCAACCAACTTTAACGTCTTGTCAAGGGGCAGTGTGGCTCAGGACGTTGGACGGGTCATCTGGCCACTGGAAGGTTGGAAGAGCGATCCCCAGATCCTTCAGAATTCATGTTGAAGTGTCCTTGAGCAAAATACTGCACCCATAACTGCTGACCATGAGAGGTCTGTCTTACTCGTCACCAGTGGTTCCCATGTTGTGGGGCTGGACACAAACTTAGATGGAGCTTGGAGGATTAAGGCTTTCCCCTTCCATTCAACTAGCCCCCCAACAGGTTAAGAGCATGCTGCAGACCCCCCCACACTCCTGATCTGCTATGATCGGTGTCTAGCTACTGCACCCCTGTCCCACTACCTCCCCCAGCCCTAATGCCATTTGGGGAAGGGCTGTCCCGGCGCTCTGTGCCCCCAGAGGAAGCTGAATTATTGGTTTATTTTACGATAACAACCTGCACGGTTCAATCTCCTGCAGGCGCTGATAGAACACAACACTCGCGTGGGCGTGGCTGCGTGTGGGGGCTGGGCATGCAGATTGTGGGTGAATCTAATTTGTAATTCAAACCTTCAAGAAAGCCCTTTTGGAATGCACCCCAAAGCTATAGACAGGCTTGTTACAATCGGCAGCCTAACAGTCGACCACGCTGCTGTTTCCAGAAGCTGCAGTGAGTGTGTACTCGTGTGTCGTTTGGCTGTAGCGTGGGTGAACGGTGAAGGGTCTCCCCCTCGGGTACACACTGTGTAACGAGTGTGTTCGTCAGGGTGTGAAAGGAAATGGAAAGTGGGTCGGGGGAAGACACATGACCTCCACCGCCTGTCAGACCAGGTTCTGGTCATGCCTGTTGAAAGTTGTGCATGTGTGCAAGGGTGTGTGCATATCAGCATATCAGGGTCTGCACGAGGTAGCATGAGTGGCGAGCGGGGGAGAGGGAGAGGGAGAGAGAGAGAGAGAGAGAGAGAGAGAGGCTGCTTGGAATAGCTGAGCCATGTGATTCTTCCCGTTTCTATTTCAGAGCGCCAGTCGTCAAACGGGATGCACTTAAACACGGCAGTCGGAAGTACAGCCAAGCAGCCGGGCGTTTAATCCCTCCATGTTTCTATCAAACTCCGTGCTCCCTTGCGTGGAAAAGAGATCAGCGACGGCGTGCTTGTCTGCAGGCGTCTCTGAGTGAGTAGCTTCACTTTTCCTCTGTATGGGGGGTCATGGTGGCTGCTCTGGTGCTGGTTTTGAGCACCTGGAAGTGAACGGTCATGTTCAGTTGCGGGTGCCTCAGAACCCAACGTGGGAGAATCTGCTCTGTTAAACCATATACGGAGACCACATGGCCTGCGTCTGGTGTTGCGTAACTGGCAGTTGTGACTGAGCGCACAGGGCCGGGGAGAGTGTCAGCGAGGGGTCATGTGGTTCATTAAGGCTAGCACTTTAAGCTTCACGGTGCAAGGGAGAGAACAGCGTGAATAAGATCCTCGGGGGGTTGAACAGAGAGGACGGCAGCTGCCGTCAGTGGTGCAGTGGAGGGTTGAACGCAGGTACACCGAGCACACGCTCCTCTTTTCCACTCCAGTTACACCACGTTCACCTGTCAACCAACTAAGCCATTGGAATACATGGGAGATGTACCCACTTGCTATCTAGCTCGCGGTGCGCCCACCTCCCTGACGTCCCCACCGCTGACTACAGTGGTCGCAGGGGTTGTTGTGGTGACGTTTGGAGGAAGGAGGTGAGCTGTGATGTGAATGTGTCTGTGTGTAGATCGACTCACCACACATGTGCCTCGGGGGCAGCGTAGCTCAAGAGGTGGGGCGATCAGAGATTGATGGTTTGATCCCCCTGCAGAAAGTGTGCCAAGGTGTCCTCAACCAAGACGCTGACAACCTGACAGCTCGCCAGGCAGCTGCACTCACTGCTCCTATCAACAGAAAAGGATAAATGCAGATTTTAAAAAAAAACTTCCTTCATTCTTGGTCGTGTGGCTATTATAATAATGCTATTCCACATAGCAAGTCCTTCCCTTCTGTATGTGCATTTGCCTGTGTGTGGGCCCTTAAGATCAGTATTATTAGCCATTAATATTCATGCAGTTTCCATTCTAATCTGTTTTTAATGAACTCGATGGGGTTTTGGAAACATGTGCAACCTGACCCCTCACCTGCTCCGCCATGCAGGAGACCCCGTCAGCATGAGCTCAGCAGTCTCACTTCCACCGCTGTGGTTATGTAAGACGTGTTTTTATATATTCTATCAGGAATCTACCACATGCAGGCCTGCTGCTCTTCATGGTGAAGCTTACTGTTCTCTCATATCCACGTCATACCCTGATCCCAAACACCACATCAAACGATGCCAACGTTTGGAATCTGCCCGTTTGCTTTGTGTTTCACGCTGGAAAACCCAGCTGTCAAATGCCTTGCTCCAAGGCACTGCGGTGGAAAATATTGATGAGTATAGGGGCCCTGTTCCCTGACGGTCTGTTTTTATTTACATCCATCACATCGGGGATCTCCGACGGATGACTTTCGAGTAACAAGCCGATGTTTTGCGCCATTTGTATTGGCTGGACACAATGTGATCCGATGAGCCTCCGCCGCTGCCAAGCTATGCTGGGTTTGGTTAGCCGTGCCATAGGAACTGTGCAAAGCGATAACCTCAGTGCTCCCGCAGTGATATAAAAGGTCACCGGCCACCATGTGTGACTCACCCAGAGAGTGAGGGTGTGTCTGTGTGAGTGTGTGTCTATGTGGAAACCGGCTCTGGTCATGTTCCATTCGCACCTTTTGAGTCCATGTCCTCGTTGCTGGTAATAGGCTTTGGAGATGTGCCATGCCTGAAGTGGGTCATGGTGGCACTCCCTCATTAAGGTACACAACTGCTGGCAAGGCACCAAACCACAACAGGTCCTTTCAGTGTAGGGCCATGGTTCTCAATAAGTGTTTCACCCTCCGCTGATTTTGTGACTTTGCCCCCTTACAGACATATGGACGGTCTGTACTTTTCATGGAAGGTTCATCTCAGAATATAAAAAATATCCCAGAAAATCACAGTATATTGATTTTTTACATTTATTGTTTTATTGAGGAAAAAAAGTATTTCACCCCCTAGCAAAACATGACTCAGCACTTGGTGGAGAAACCCTTGTTGGTAAGCACAGCGGTCAGCACAGGGCTACAAGTTTGTCCCTGATGTCCTGAGACAATTCTTTGGTTTTACCCATGGCGGAGAGGTTGGAATCTGATTAATTGATTGATTCTGTGGACGGGTGTCTTTTATACATGTAACGAGTACTTAATTAGGAATACTAATCAAGTAAGGGGACTAATCCATTATGTGCCTCCTGGTCACATAACTGGCCTGTGAGAGTCAGAATTCTTGCTGGTTTGTGGGGGGTGAAATACGTATTTTCCTCAATAAAACACAAATAATGTTTAAAATGTATATACTGTGATTTTCTGGGAGTTTTTATATATTCTGTCTCTCACTTAAAAGATCAAACTACCATGAAAAGTACAGAGCGTTCATTTCGTCGCAAGGAGGCAGAGTCACAACGTCAGCAGGGGGTGAAATACTTATTGTCCCCACTGTATCCGCCTCCCACCGCTTCTTCACCTCCACCTGTCCAACACAGATGCACCAGAGACTGAGCCTGCATGTTCACAAAGACCACCGGCCACCATCCTATAATTTGCCAGGGTGAGAACAGGCGACCATTACCAACCAAAGCCTGTATGTACATACAGTGAAATGTGCCCTCTGCACTTAGCCCATCTGATTGTAAAGGAGCAGTGGGTAGCTAATGCGGTGCCAGTGTGGCGACAGAGTGTTAGTTATGTGTCGGTGGAGAGAAAGTCGGTGCCGCAGCCTGCAGCTTGAGGTGACGGTGCAACAGTCACATTTCACAGGGACGCCCTAAGCCATCCACCCGATGAGGAACAAACATCGGAGAAAATATATCTGGAAATGTTCTGCCGAGACAAATACCACGTTTCTCCCTAGACATTGAAGCTGTTTCACTTCATCTACTGGGTGAATGCTGATGCTTGGAAATGGTGTGTGTGTGTGTGTGAGAGTGACAGGGAGTGACCGAGAGAGGTCCATTCTTATGTGTCACCATCGCTCCCCACATTGTGGGGATGAACCTGGACTTAGATGGAACCTGGAGGATTAAGGCCAAATGCCATTTCTGATACCCCATGGTGGGTTTGAACCCACAGCCTCTGGTTCATCAGTTCCCGAAGTGTGCGGTTTACTGCAGAGCTATTATGTCCCTCATGGAAACGGGAAAAGTCTGTACTGTTGAGTAATAAATCAGGACGGGTAGGAATGAAGAAATGCCTCTAAGATGTCTGCACCTGCACCAAGCATCCCAGTGTGTCTTGGAACAGATAAGCTCCACTGGTGGAGGCTGAGACATTGTGGAATCCCAGGGAAATTTAAAATATATGTATCGGTTGACGGGACCAAGAAAGTGACGAGACGTCGGGGAAAGTTTCAGTGTCGTCTGTCCCGATGAGAAATCTGTTTCGGTGTTACGATTTGCGACTGTCTGGCTAAAGAATTGGACATCAAGTCTCTTAATTTTGGCCGGCTTGGCTCAGGATGTAGGGCAGGTGTCCAGTAATCAGAGGATTGGTGGTGCAATCCACAGAAAGCCTGTCAAAGTATCCTTCAGCAAGGCACTGAACCCCAAAGTACTCAATGGGTGCTGCAGCTGCTCACTGCTCCTATGCAACGGGGATGGGTTAGATGCAGAGAACACATTTAAATGCATGTAGAATTACAAATATTTAAAGCTGCTTCTTCTTCTTCTTATATCCCACATCAGGAATTTAAGCCTTAGCTGCCAGGTCTGACTCCGGGGTCCGTGCTCATGTGCTAGTCCTGCTACGCATCTCTGCGTGAGGATTAAACATCATGTTTTAACTATGTTGTGTTCGTAGTGTGTTTCCACACCACCGTCACGCCCAGTCTTCATTGCACAATACATTCGGAACCTCCAGCCGACTTCCAGCGAAATGCTAAAGAAACAAAAAGGTCTTACAGAATAAATAAGACTCCAACCAGTCCCCCCCCATATTTCACTCTCTCTCTCTCTTTCTCTCTCTCTCTCTCTCTCTTATGCATGGGTCCTAACCTCATGCATGGCTGTATGTGAACTCATCAGTGAAGAATGTGTACTGGATGCTGTGTCAGACAATCCTCTGGACAGCCACTTTGTAAAAGAAGACTTACAGTTTTTGTTTGCCCCACCTCCCACCCTTAGGGGTCCAAGCTGGTTTGGCAGCTATTGTGCACCCCCCTTCTTTCTACACTTCTCAATAGAACACTATGTCCTGTTTTGTCTGTGCGGATGGACTGAAGGAACATGGTTGAAATGGAAAGAAGCCTTCTGCCAAAGACAGGCCTGTTTGAACTGGATGGGCTGCAAAACGCGGAGTCTCTTCAAAAGTGGTTCTATTAGATGCCACCAAGGCACTGGGGCACATGAGGACACTTGGTGATACCGGAACAGAGCTTAAACTGCCTTTCACCTGCTCTTCTGCACTGCCTTGTCCTCGGTAGCTTGTCTTTTCTCATTACAAATGTTACGTTTGGCTGGAACAGCCAGCGGGCCAGCCCTTCAAATGTCAATGTTGCCGACTGACTGACATGATTGGGCTGCTGGATCAGGTGACAGATGACATCACTGAAACAACACGATTGGTCAGCTGAGAGCAGAGAAGCACAGTTAAAGGACCCCAAATAACTACAATTCTGATCATGGACTGCACAACATGTTTCAAACTGGTTGTGTCCATCACACCCTCTCTTAGACTGTCCATCAGTTCAGTTTAGTGTCCTGCCGTGCCATGACAGAGAAGAAGCTCTATTTATTTGTCATTATACACAGATGCTATGTAATTCCTTCTTTACATTTAACCCATCCTATTGTATAGGGGACCAATTCCAGGTCTTTTTTACTATTGCCTTGCTCAGGGGCACAGGCAGGACTATTAACTTTTTCATGGATGTCTTTTCGATGGTGGGAGGAAATCGGATCCCCTGGAGGAAAGCCACATAGACATGGAGAGAACACGCAAACTCCACACAGAAAGGACCTGGGATGGGATTTGAAACCAGGTCCGTCTTGCTGTGAGCCAACAGGCTAACCATGCCCAGTAAACATTTAATCCTCACTGGAGGGATTCTCAGGGTCTTCACTTGTGCAATGTGCAGGCTGCTTTTTTTCTGACATGCTTCTACTTCCCTTCCTCCCCTTAAGCAGCAGCTGTTCTACAGGAGAGGACTGACATATTCTCCCCCTCATGTTCCTTCTTTCCCATGCAGGTCACCATCCATCCATCATTCCATCCAATACAGTTACATGCCACAGCTATAAAACCAGTCTTTTGTGGTGTGGTATCACTGTGTTGTTTATAAGGGTGGGGATGCTGCTGTCAGCTCAGACTGAAGATTTCTCCCTTTTGAGTGACCAAATGTTTCGGAGTAAACTTCTGATCCAGTTGAACCGATTCCCCTTTTTGTAAATCTATGAAGCGTCCTAACCATGGCTTTTTCTGCCATTATCTGCCTAGTGTTAGCAAGAAAGGCAACACACCAGCTATTTTGAACATGACACTGGAACCTGAATGTTCAGAGGATCTGTATGAGTTCATCCACAGGGATAAAAAAAGCCAGAGCAGTATTTCAGTTGATGAAAGCATCGATATCATGTGTGATAAGGAATGTGCCATCTCAACCAGGTAATCTAATGAAACCTGGAATAAGGTCACACATTGCACACTGGCAGACATGCCAGTGTGCAATGATGCCAAAGCTTAAAAACACATTTAACTACATTGCTTCATTCATGCATGACAAAGAACACAAATGGTCTGATTTGTGTAGAATTTAGCAGTGACAGCTGCAATGTGGTGTTTGGAAAAAAAACAACTCCTCTGATGAAGGAGAGAAATCCCAGGCCCCTCATATTTACAGCCTTGGGTGTCCAAGTCACCTGGTTAATATTTGTGCCAAAACTGCTGCGAAGGGGCTCCGAGTGTCCCCTGAAGAACTGCTCAATGGCGACTGCTACTGCTCTGAGCAGGGTCCCAAATGGAAGGAAGAAACAGTGTCAAGAGTTATGCAATGTCGCCCGGCAAAGAGCGCAAAAGCATTGTCCTACACGCTGGCTTTCTTTAGGATACGGTTTGGACCTGCTGCACCAATGACAAGCCTTTATGTCATACTTTGAGTCAAACAGTGAATCAAAGTCATCTCCTATTCAGAAGAGGATGACAGACCCCCCAAATTAAAATGTACACAATTCTTTCTACATAATGTTAGACAATATATTGTCATGTAATACCATGTCATGGCATCTCTCACTTCAAGTTGGATCAGGGTGTAGAAGAGCTCCTGCATGACACAGAAAGCCGGTTTATTGAGCTGAGAGTATTAAGAGAGCGGAGCATCCAGGAGATAGATGTGGGGAACCAAGAGACTGGAGATGAAGAGGTTTTATTGACTACCGGGCGAGGAGGCAGTTGCTAAGTGAGGAGGCACAAAAGATCCATCCCTGTGATGCCAGAGCATTCTGTCAGGAGCTTTCACAAAACCTTGGAGAGGTTCCCAATGAGTGACCGAATCTTGAAAATAAATCTGTTAGTGGTCAATACAGAGAGCCAAGAGAAGGTGAATCCAGAGAATATTTTGAAATTTGCAGAGATTTCCAAATGTGATCAAGGCAGATGCCAGATAACAGTTCCACTTGGATGTCCTGGATTATGTCTCCACTAGCCTTGAAGGACTGGTGCCAAACAATCTTGTTCAGTACAAGAAATTGAAAGTTATCACTTGTATTACTGGATTTTACACACACATACACACACACACACACACACACACACACACACATGTATGCTACCTCCCCGAGTTGAGATTTTGCAGGGTGGGATGTCTGCTACTGTGTTCTTGACACAAAGCCACCCCTCCATTGTCAACCATCGTCAACCGCTGATCCGAAGTTGGGTCGCGGGGAAACTGGAGCCTATCTCAGTTCTCATTCAATGGGTTAAAGGGTGGGACACACCCTTGACGGGTTGCCAGTCTATCACAGGGCAGAGCAATTAGGGAAATAGTGTCTGACTCAAGGACACATTTCTCTGCAGGTGCGGGGCTCGAACCTGCAACCTTCCGATTACCAGACGTCCACTCACCCACTGAGCCACGCCGCCCCTCCAAAGCCACCCTACTCAGCCGCAAAGCTTTAAAGGTGTCCTTGACCTGTCATATCCATTTACGTCCTCCATTGACTTGACCGTCGACGTGTAACTTCTGCACTACCGGTTATTCACTGCAGTCAGTCTGAACATAGAAGCTGAACTAAGTTATCTCTGTAGTTTTACTCCAACTAGAGGTTTTTCCGTTTGACCATGAGCAGCCTGAGCACACTGTTCTCTGTGTCCTCTGCAACAGGTGATGCTACTAAGAGGAAAAGGGACATTTAGCCTTTCCAAAATAATCACTGAAAACTTTCAACATAGACCCTGTCTGCCATCCGTCTGTCTTATCTGCAATCAAAAGAATCCCGTGAGTGGACCACTGGCGTACGTAAATAGGTGGTCAGCAATTCATCTTTTTCTCTCCACTTTCATCATTTATTATCTATCAGACAGTGATTCACCTTCCCTGACATTCCAGTTTAGTAATGCCAACATTTTGCACCGAGCAATAGAAAGGAATGATGTGTGTATATGCAGGAGTGATGTCATGATGAAAAAAAAAAAAGATTCATCAAGTTATTTTGGGTCAGAGGAGTAAAAAGTTAATTGAGAAGTTGTAAACTGACCTAAATCAACCCTCAGCTGCAAGACTTTTGGACCCGAACAGAACATGGTGCTCAGACTGGTGATTGGACTGGTCTTTTGAGGTGTGCTCTTTGCAGAGGAAGGAAAACTGCAACAGCAAAGAAAAAAAACAAAGCCCATTAAAGACGGATCATTCTATCACTGCCCAATAAGAACACAGCACCACGCTGTTGTCTTCAGAATTGAGTTTCTATACTAGCAGAGTAAATAGATGAAGCCCTCCTGGTGAAGAGACACCTAAACATGAAGGCGGTGGATCGGTTTGCAGAGCATTTCAAATAGGATGTGAAACATTTGTCTTTACACTCAGCAAGCTTATTTGGTTTGAAAAATCTTTCGTTTGTTTTTTACTTTAACGGTAACATGTCACAAATGTAGCTCCCCCATGTTTGATGCACTAGTCAAGTCCAGTTAATTTTATTTGTATAGCCCATTATCACAAATTAACAATTTGCCTCAGTGGACTTCACATAAACACAGCATCCATTCCTTAGACCCTCACATCGGATAAGGAACAACTCCCTTAAAAATCTTTAACGGGGAGAAAAACAGGAAGAAAGCTCAGGGAGAGCCACAGAGGAGGATCTCTCTCCCAAGATGGACAGCCGTGTAATGGATGATGTGTATACAGGATAAGACACAATTCACAGCACACAACATGATCAGGAAAACAAAAATGTACTTGAATAACATAAGGTAAGACCGTAATAATAATGATAACCTCCTTCATAGTGAACGCACTAATCAATGAACATCTAAAGTGCAAACAGGCCAGATCAAGCCACTGGGCCAAGATTCCTCACATGTCTAATGTGGACGAGGATCCTAAAAGAGGAGGGAATAGCAGTAGACAACAAGAGTCCAAGCATCGTGGTCCGTCCATGTCCTCTGCTGTGTGTAGGAGTAAAGCAGTGTTCTCAGTTTCCTGATTTCTCTTTCCTTTCCTTCCATTGTGTGGAACAGTGTGTCAGAGACACCCCCCCCCCTCAGCCGTGGGGTCTCTGGTCCGGTTATGTAACACACATCTGTAGTGTATCCACCAATCAGTTAGATTACCCCTATAGGCCCATGGTTCCTCTTGGCGGTACTTAAATATGGTGGATTTACTTCCCCCGCCCTGTGTCTTATGCAACAAGTCAAGAAGAGCAGACTTTCCCTGAACTAGTGTGTCAGGTACGGCCACTGAGCTGCACGCCTGCAGAATAACACTCAGACCTCTGTGTGGTCTGCTTCACCAACGTGTTTGCCAATCCAAGTGCACGGTTTGAGATGAGATTGGATCAGGCAGCTTTATGGATCCCTGATGAGGAAACTTGTTTGCCACCAAAGCAACTCATAGAGCCAAAACAAGTATAGAGATTACATTCACAGTACAGGACAAACACACTGCACAGAATCCTGTCTGAGGTATGCTTAATGGCTGAAAGGTGCTGTGGACACCACTTCTAAGAGCAATCATGAAAAAAAATCTGAGCACATCTGGGACAAAAGAGTTCTACTGAGTTGCTCAGTAGAACTCTGAAGCATCTCAATATTCACTCAGCAAACGAGCTTCTGGGTCCATTAAAAACACAGTTTAACAGGTGGACTTGAGAGGCCAAGGGTACCTCAGTGGTAGAGCTCACGCTTTGGGAAATAACAAACCAGACATCGCGAGTTTGATCCCATTGCAGGGTGTCAGGAAGGGTATCAAGCTTTAATCCCCCAAGTTCCATTTAATTCTGTGTCCATCCCCACAATGTAGAGTCTAATCATGAAGCATAGAAATGGACCTCTCAATGAATGGCCTTCCAAAAACAGAACCGTCCTCCGTTTGACCCTTGTTCTCTTTTCTACGATGACCTTGTCAAGTGTGTCTGGCCAAGGTCATCATCATCATCTGGATTGATGCCCTGATACCCTGTCATTACTTTGAATTCATCATGTTAAAGAAGCAAAGAAGCATCATATCAAGTAGAAGATTAGGTGAATAAGCCCAAAAGAGATTTCTTGAATCATCTTTAACAAGGAGAGGCCAGAACAGGTGGCAGCCATCATTAAAAAGAAAACATTATAACAGCGTCTTCACTGACACCATGTGTGACATTGGACATTCAGATTATCACACAACTCACTGCTCTCCTCTTTTTCTTTTCTGTCTCCTTCAAGGTTTGCGTGAGCTCTCCCACTCTCCACTGACGTCTGACCCCTGCCCCGTCCTGCCCCCTCCCCTGCATCCAGGTCTCTCAGTCACCCATGGCGCTGGAGAAGCTGCTGGGATTTGGGAAGCAGCTACTACGGGTGAAGGTGGTGGACTGTAACTCAGAGGAGTCGCGTCTGTCCCGATGTCTCAACACGTTCGACCTGCTGGCCCTGGGTGTGGGCAGCACACTGGGTGCTGGCGTCTATGTGCTGGCCGGTGCAGTTGCACGGGAAAACTCAGGTGAAAGGAGCTGCAAAAATGTTAAAAGACAGTTGGTGCACTCTGGCTTCCACATGACCTTAAAGGCACCCTGACCTTAGCCACTTTAAAGCTTTGGTTTCCCTTTAACTCTGAGTTCAGTGGTTCCCAAGCTTTGTCACTCAGCCGCCCCTTAGGGTCAATGGAAATGTCTTGCACACCCTTCTCTCCACCCAGCTTGGTAAAATGAATTGTGATCAATGCATTTGAAACAAAATGACATTCTGTTCTTCTGCTAAACTATAACCCTCTCTAAGGTGCATGATGAGCCACAACGCAGAGCCAAAGAGCCACCCGATGTGTTGAGGGGTGGTTACTCCAGCTAACACATATCTATGATGCCTTGATCCTCATTCTCTCCCCAGGTCCTGCCATCGTTCTCTCCTTCCTGATAGCAGCATTAGCCTCCGTCCTGGCTGGCCTGTGCTACGCCGAATTTGGCGCCCGCGTCCCTAAGACAGGCTCGGCGTACCTGTATTCCTACGTCACCGTGGGAGAGCTCTGGGCCTTCATCACAGGATGGAACCTCATCCTCTCCTACATCATTGGTAACTAATAAACACTTCATGTTCTGTCTCTGATGCAGCTCCTTCTTACACCGTCTGATACACAAATGTCCATTTATTACCCTCAGTCACAGACTCTGATTCTCTCTCTCTCTCTCTCTCTCTCTCTCTCTCTCTCTCTCTCTCTCTCTCTCTCTCTCTCTCTCTCTGTCTCTCTCTCTCTCTCTCTCTGTGTCTCTCTCTCTCTCTCTCTGTGTCTCTCTCTCTGTCTCTCTCTCTCTCTCT
>OMLC01047378.1:0-13758 GCA_900302585.1 Regalecus glesne | reverse complement strand
GTGTGCTCCACATCATTCACTTGGAAAATGCTCTCAAGAGACAAGGCATGTTTTATCAGCAGTAAATTGTAAAATCGGTGTTTGTCAGAATTTTTTTTAACATTATTTGCAAACCTAAAATGTTATCCTTAAATAATACAAAATAATGAAATAATAGAAACGAATTGACCAGCAGCTCTAAACACGGAAAAAACATCTGCTTGGTAATTAAGATATTAATAAAAGATGTGGGGGAAAAAAGATGCCGCTGCAATTAAAGCAGCTCTCACTCACTGTTTATCTTTTCCTCTTGTCTTTAGTATTTTTTTATAGTATTTTTCATATTTCGACGTCCCATTTTTTTCTGACTGATTCCATGAACCACGAAAGTCAGAGTCACTGTGTTTGCTTTGGCCTTTTTTCTGCTTTTTGAACAGTTTGCGACTGTGTCTGGGGACCCCGTATGCAGCCATGGCCCTATTGTTAACAGTAGGACGAGCTGATGGCGTAAACTTAGCATCATGACGTTTACTGAGACATGGCTAACTACACTAACCCCGGACACGGCTGCTTCGCTGAACGGCTTCAAGCTGGTATGAGCGGATAGGACGATGGAGAGTAGTAAGAGGAAAGGAGGGGGGCTGGCGGTGTTTGTGAGTGATAAATGGTGTAACTCTGGGCACATCACTTTCAAAGAGCAACTCTGCAGCAAGGACATTGAGCTATTAGCCGTCAGCATGAGAAATTATTACCTGCTGTGGGAATTCTTGCATATTATCGTGAAAGTGGTGTACTTTCCTCCTTCTGCTAATGTGGAGACAGCCAGTGATCCACTCCTCTATCTCAAGCAGGCTACAGGCGTAACATCCACAGGCCCTTGTTCTCATCTCTGGGGACTTCAATCATGCCTCTCCATCCTCCACTCTGCCCTCGTTCATCCAGTGTATCTCATGCTGCACCAAAGAAAAGAAAATGCTGGACTTATTTTGTACCCAAACCAATGATGTATATACTTCAGAACCCCCCTGGGAAAATCTGACCACAACTTGGTTCACGTCCTACCTGTGTACTAGCCTCTTGTATACAGGCAACCAGTTGTCTCCCGCACAGTGAAGAGATAGTCTGACGAGACTAACAAGGCCCTGAAGGACTGTTTTGAGATAACTGTGTGGGAGGAACTATGATTCTCATGAGGAGGACATTGAAAATCTCACTGACTGTTTCATGGACTATATTAACTTTTGTGTAGAAAACACTGTTCCCACCAGGACTGTATGGTGTTTTTCAAAGAACAAACCATGGATTAATCTTGATATAAAGACTCTCCTTAAGGAGAAGAAGAGGGCTTTTAAGTCGTGAAATAAGGATTTGCTGAGGCCTATGCAGAGGGAGCTGATGAGCAAGATCAGAGAGGACAAGAACGGCTACAGGAGGAAGATGGAGGAACAGCTGCAGCAGAACAACATCAGAGTAGTTTGGAGAGGGCTGAAAACCCTTTCTCGCAACAAGTAATCAGAGTGGCAGGCTGTTGGTGACCAAAAGTGCGTGAACAATCTGAATTTATTCTTCAATAGCTGTGATCAGATGCCTGCTCCTCCTGCTGCCCAGTCCTCAGTGCTGCAATCCCCCTCGTCTGCATGTCCAGTACACCCTCCACCCCCACTTCTCTTTCCACAACATCCAAACCACAGTCACTCCCCTCTGCTCATCTTATCACTATCCTCCCACCCTCACCCCCATCCATACTCTCCAACACACAACCCCCTGCTCCAACTTGTTCCTCACAACACTCCAGGTGAGGAACCAGCTCTGGAGGAACAAGACAGGGAAGGCTGTGGGTCCAGACGGCATCAGCTCCTGGCAGCTGAAGTCTAGCACAGACCAGCTATATATACACTTTCAAACTGAACCTAAATCTGGGGAGACTGCCACAGGTAGGGGAAAAAAATCCTTTGTGGTACCAGTGCCCAAGACTCTCCACCCCAAGGACCTCAAGATCTATAAGCAGGTGGCACTAACATCTCACCTGATGAAGACCCTGGAGGGGCTGTTCCTTGGTCATCTTCGACCCCTGGTGAGCCCATTGATGGACCCACTTCAGTTTGCCTATCAACCTGACATTGGACTGGATGATGCTGTCATCTTCCTCTAGCACCAAGTTTTCTCTCACCTGGAGAAGTCTGGGAGCACTGTGAGGATCATACTTTTTCCTTTCGCCAGTGTTTTCAACCCAATACAACCTGCTCTTTTGGGAAACAAGCTGGAGCGAACAGGGTAGACTATCACCTCACAACATGGATTCTGGACTACCATCTTGGGACTTGGCATCTGATGATTGGGTGAAGCATGAAACAAGCTTGTGCTGCACAAGATTGAAATCGCCCGAATTACTAGATTTATATATATAAATAAATATGTGACAGAGAAAGTCAGAGAATAAGAGTTTAATTGTATTCTACACAACAATAAAGTGGAACGTGTTCCATAAGAAGCCAAAGACTTTGCGAGACTACCACCCATTTATTTACCATGGCCTGTTAGTGACTCAGTGTGTGGGCAGAGTACAAAGCAACTGTGGGCAAGAGGCGATCGAACATGCGTTGTCAGCACAGGTTGGACTTCCTGGAGATGCTGAGCTGCCTCCCTGATTGGTTGTCACTCAATGTCACTCACCCAGTGTTCCACTATAAATCATTACATATGCAAGCTACATGCACACAATCACACACAGAGAGCAGTAAATAGAGCTCTGGAGATTTAGGAAGGCAAAATTATTTGCAAGCAAATTGCAAAACTTTCAGTCGAGGAGAATTACCCTAGAGAATAGATTGGGAATGGTTACCTGAGCCAACAACTGTTCCAGAGCAGCAGTTTATTTGCTGAAATGAGAGAAGCTCGTTAGGTCCAGGGATCCCTGATGAGACAGTTTAATTACATGGCACTAGGAGGTGTGCAAGAGCTAGAACTACCATTACAACTTTATTACTAGTGTTGTGAGGCAGAAGAATGTAGTATAAATCCTTTACATTGTCACTGTCTTCACTCAGCTTGACTTATGATAGAGGAATATTTTATACATCCATGCAGACTACCTGCTAGGCACAATAACAGGACATTGAATGTATAACATGATGGATAACAGAAGGATAACAGATCAAGTATAATAAACACGTAATGCTATGATGTGTACATCAAGAGCCATGGTTTTAATCTAGTGCTAACTGGGTCAGTGAGTGGATGTTAGTTCAGCTAAGGATAAGATGTTGTAAGTAAATGGTACATGGATCCCATTAATATAGTTTATTTCTAGCTGCAGCGGCCACTCAAAGTGCTTTACAATCAATCAATGCCCACACACCCACCCATACACCAATGGAAGTGTCAATCATGCAATGTTGCTCATTGCATGGTTGACACATGGTTGGGAACTATTTGGGCATCATGGTGGCCTAGTGGTTATCACTCTTGTCTCACAGCAAGAAGTTTATGGGTTCAATCCCCAGCCCATCTCGGGTCCTATCTGTGTGGAGTTTGCGGGTTCTGCGGGCTTCCTCCGGGTTCCTTCCACCATCAGAAAGACACACATGTTAGTAGTAATCCTCCTGCCTGTCCTCCTGACCAAGGTAGTAGGAAAAAGAAATGGAGTTGATGCCTAGGCCCTGCAGCTGCTTACTGTTCCTATACAACAGGGTGGGTTAAATCCAGAGACCAAATGTTGTTATTTATATGCACAATGGGAAATCAAGTTTCAACAGTTAGGGGTTGAGTGACTTCTTTAAGACACCTTAGCATTTTTCAAATACAAGTCGAGGATTACAGTTAAATATATTCAGAAGTCTCAGTTCTCCTAGGTTGGACAGACATGTTGACATGGCCTAGGCCACCCTTGGTGAACCATTCTATGCTTCTTCTCATTGCCAAAATGACTCCCACCTTTCACTCAAATTCAACTATTACACTTTCTTCTAGCATCTACCAAATGCAAAATAAATAGAATAGATGAAATCCTGGAATGTCAACACTCTTTAAACCATACCTCCAGGTCAAGAATCTCTGTGCATCTGCCAATAGACCCATTCCACAAAGAGATCTTCCCTGCACAACTGTCCTCTAGACAGATCTTCACCAGAAACCTTTTGTTTTCTGCCAGCCCAGTAGTCTCTTAAGCATGCATATGTAATTAGCTAATCTCACTCTGCAATAGGACTCATTCGGGACGCTCGTCTCTGCTGGAGTCACTTAGACATTACAATCCCGGGAAAATCAAATTATAGAGCCATTAATTTGTCTAGGTAATCCTGCCTGTCAGCTGCACTGGAGAAGTAATCTCCCAGGACTGCGTTCATCAACTATGTGATGCCAGAAGGAGTGAAACATTATCTAATTAACAGGAGAGGACTGGGTGGCCCTGAATCCCATCTGGTTGGAATAACATACCGTCCTACAAAAATATGGTGTCACACAGGTTTTATGCTAAAAATCTAGAATGCACTGAATATAAATAATAATGTTAGTAACGACAATACCAATTCTTCCTGGTTTTTAAACTTAGAAATGATATATATGCTGGTCATCAATAGTTAGGATAATGACATGTATGCCGCATGAGTTTCTTGTTGAGGACTTTCTTTAACAAGACTTGTTAAAACCTGGCTCACATGGTACAACCCAGGGAAGTCTGTTGCATACAGCTTGCTGACTGCATAATGACCTTTTACACAGGGAAATGCTTAAGATGAAAGATGACAGTAACAAGAGTAACAAGAGCAGTATATCTCAGGAGGTAGGGTGGTCATTTAGTTATTGAAATATTGGTGGTCTGATCCCTGGCTCCTGCAGAAAGTGTACTAAAGTGTCCTTGAGCAAGAAACTGAACCCCTAACTGTTAAAACCTTGAGATACAATGGTGGCATGTCCAGGGTGTTTCCCATGCCTTTCGCCTAGTGAGCACTGGGATAAGCTCCACCATGACCCCGCGACCTGACTATACCCAAGTGGTTGATGATGGATGTATGTATAACAAGAGTAGATGCACGAAAGGGGAGTGAAGTCAGAGAGCTTTAACTTATTGAAGCTAAAGATCAACTCAAAATGTTCCTCCATTGAAGCAGTTACATATGTCCACAGGGGTACACAGTAAGCCCTGTGAATGGTGTCCAAAATTAGTCTTTTATGTGTATTTATTCATCTATTTTAAGGGGCCATGTGGCACTTTTTACATCAATGTCACCATTTGATGTGCCACTACGGATTATAGCTTCAAGCTAAGTCGCATCTGCAGTCCCACATGTCTTTTTGATGGTTGAAGGAAATTGGAGCACACCCACACAGACACAAGGAGAACATGAAAACTCCACACAGAAAGGATTTTGGATGGGATCTGAACCCAGGACTTTCTTGCTGCGAGGCAATAGTTCTAATTGTTGCACCTTCATGCCACCCCATTTGCCTGTCTTAGACTGGAGGGGACAGTTACATTATAGCTCTCAAGTTCATTTGCTCAGTAAAAAACATGAGACTTTTTAAAGGGGATGAACTAATGAATCTAAGGTACATGTAAAAAATCAACTTAATACTGGAATCTACAGAGGGGGGTTATAAGGTCAAATAAATCTGAAATCAAGTAATCTTTCCTGTTGAACATTATTAAAGTGCATTGTAATTTGAAAGAAGGATATAAATCTCATCCATGTAACAGCATCTAATGAGATTATGCAGCTTTAAAAATTAATCCTTGACTGATTATTTTACTTTGTTTTATTATGTATAAGGAAAGGAATTAGAATCATGATAGGAGCTCAACACATTTGTTTTGGCCTACCTTAAAGTACCCCTCCATTCAAAAATGTGTTTTTCTTGTGTTTGTGTCCCCTATAATGTGTGGTGTTGACTATCCTGATTTGTATCAGTGCAACATTTGTCACTGGACCAACGTTTTCACATTCCCCTGCTAGAGGGATGGCTGTCTTTACCTGGGAAAGCTAGTTTGACACGTCATAAGTCTGATAGCCAATTGTGTCTAACATGCAAATGCAGGATGGGCAATGAAACCTGAAAGATGTTTGCTCTGATGCTAGCCATCTTGATGTGCACTGCTATTTCATTGGTCAAGCTTAAGCAAGCAACAGTGGTGGGCACATGGCCTGTGGTGTTTGCGGTCCTCTAGTAATCGGATTGGTGGTTCAATCCCCGGGCCCTACCAAAAGCATGTCAAAATGTCCTTGAGCAAGACAGCAAACCCCTAACTGCTTCCTTAGTGGTGTAGCTGCTCACTGCTCCTATACAAGATTGGTTAGATCCAGAGAACACATTTCATTGTATGTGTTTACAATGACAAATAAATAAAGCAAGCTTCTTCTTCTCAGTGAGGGAGAGAGAGTAGATGTGGATCTATCCCCTTTTCATTTATTTTTCTTTTTTTTAGAACTTTGTACGTTGGCAACCCATCTTAAACAACATATTAATAATCTCAGAGTATTTTAAAACATTTAAGTGTGTCTGGAAGGGAATTTAAATGGATGAGAATACCATGTTTAAAATGTGAGAACCTGGACTTACCTTAGCTTTGCTGCCTGGAGATGATCAGAACTGCGTAGCTGCATTATACAGATCGACCTTGATCTTCTGTGGGAAAATTTGATTTGTTTTAACATTTTACATTATACAGTCCAATGATTATGAGAACAGCCAAATAAGTAAAGGTCAGCATGAATTACATCACGGCAGATGGTTAAATCTTTTCAGTTGCCGGTATGAGGTTTAAAATGGGTCGTTTTTCAGTTTAAAAAAGAATCTCGCTTATTCCTGAGTGAATCAATACGTATGGAAAATAAAATCTGAAATTAGGGCCTGTCTATAAAAATACATTTTTTCATTCACATTAATTGCACAAACCTCTCCGTGAGGCTAATGGTTGATGCACTAATTAATTCTCACCATAGTCTCCAGTTAATACGTGAACTTTCCCAGCAATCTTATTTGTTTCTGCTGAGATAGGATGCCTCTGAGTGAAAGGGCGCCCAGGAAAAGTAAAAATGCATAAGTAAGTCGAACACTCAGTTGATAGTCAAAGTGTGTACTTAAAAGAGTGGAGGCCTGTCTGTGGGCTGAAGGACTGGGCAGCAGAGTGGTTCTGTGGTTTGGAGAAAGTGGGAAAACAGAAGATAACTAGAGTCCATCAGCCAGTGTGGTGTATCTAAGTCTCCCTCATTAGCAGATAAGAACAGAGTTGAAAATTGGTCTGAAAAGATGATTTTGAAATATTAATTTTCTACTTGATTAGATTTTGGGCTGACAAAAAAGTCAATGTGTAATTAGCCATCGATAATGACAGCCTTTCCAGTTGGTGGGTTTGCTGTATGAAAGAGAAGGCAGAGGGAGAGAGAGTGAGAAGGAGAAAAAAGACATGGAGATAAAGCAAGCTAGAAACATATCTAGTAAGAAATGATACTAGCTATCATTCAACATTGGGAGATTTCGGGGTCGTTTGTTCTCACTCCTTCTCCGTGTCATCTGCCATGTTGGAGCTTGTATCCAAGCGCCAGCCCGGCTGAATAATGATGCGATTCTACTGTTGGTGCCTCACCGTTCACATTTAGTATGCCAAGGTATTAGTCCGTAATCACATTAACAGATCATTTGTGACAGCTCTCTCACATTCTGTGTTGTCTTAAACTCCGAAAGATCTTTCTGCCTCGCTGATGTGCTAGGATGAGACCTCCAGCGGGCGTTTTGCTGAAACAAAGAGTGGAAGAACAGAGGGTGACTGCTTTAGTCACCGCAAACGTAATATGCAGTCGTCAGTGTTTTTCAGAATGAGTAATGCATCTAAATGCGTCTGAATGTGTGAAGGGGAGTTAACTACAATGAGATGTCGTTATCCCCAGTCTACTTGGTTGTGTGCAAAATGTGACCTTTTTTTCCTTGCTGCATAGCACTTATGCTGATGCTCTAAAAAACTGGCTAATGAATAAAAACAGCATCTCTAGTATAAGGACATAAACAAAACTTTTACAAATGTCCTCTTTGCCATGGCTTATGTTTACTGCTGCTGGGTATAGATGATTGACACGTTGTGAGTGATAATTTGTCACATTCTACTACTAGTACTACTACTACTACTACTCTTTGGGTGCTCTCATTAGGAGTTGCCACTGCAGATCATCATCTCCATCTCTACCAGTTCTCTGCATCTTCCTCCATCACACAAGCCACCTGCATATCCTCCCTCACCACATCATAAGCCTCCTCTTTGGTCCTCTTCTTCTCCTCTTGCCTGGCAGCTCCATATTCAGCATCCTTCTCCCAGTAGACCAGCATCTCTCCTCCACATATTTCCAATCTCAGTCTGGCCTCTTTTGCTTTGTCTCCAAACTGTCCAAACTCAGCTGTCCCTCTGATATATGCGTCCCTAATCTTGTCCTTCTTCATCATTCCAAATGTAAATCATAGCGTCATCGACTCTCCCACCCCCAGCTCCACTTCCTGTCTTTCGTCAGTATTGCTGTCTCCAAACTAGACAACATAGCTGGTCTCACTACCATCTTGTAAACCTTCCCTTTCACTCTTGCTGGGGCCCTACTGTCACAAATCATCCCTGACACTCTTCTCCTCCCACTACACCCTGCCTCCACTCTCTTCTTCACTTCTCTTCCACACTCCCAATTACTTTGAACAGTTTGAGTTTGTCACATACTGTCATTGTTAGGTCGTACAGCCCAATGTTTATTGTGAGGCATGATGCAGTACAGTCATCAATGACACCTGACAGTGACACATGAGATTAGACATTCTGTCATACAAGTGGATATGGGTGTGAACTATTCAACTTTCATATCTTGCAGAGTGTAGAAAATATACATGTTTGTTTATCCCCCTTGGGCTATCTAAGCTGCGGCAGCCTCCCCCCCACCACCACCATCACCACTTTCGTCCACCTCAGCCTTTTTTCCATTTTGGATATCTCTATCACCACCAGAGAGAATATTGTTTTGATAGGCTGCTTCCACATCAGCTTTTGCCCAACAGAGCACTTCAAATGAAGATGACACATACACCCTCAACTCCCACCTCCACTCCTGCCACCACCACAGCCCTCCTGCGTGAGGTCGGGCGTATGTCTAACGCACATGTGCACGAGTGTGTGGTGAAGTGCAAAAAAACATTTGATACGCATACACAAAAGACCACGAAAGTGCCTCACATCGACCACAGCTATTTTGGCAGCCAGCTCGCTGCAGAGCTGTTTAGCAACTCACATCATTGATCGCTTGAAGTGAGCAGCAGCCACAATTGGCATCCTATCACACCAGGGGGAAGCGGAGGAGTGCAAGAGGTGCAATTAGCTGCTCCCAAGAGCACAGCAGGGCTGACAGACAATCAACGCTGTGAGAGAGAGAGATAGATAGATAGATAGATAGATAGATAGATAGATAGATAGATAGATAGATAGATAGATAGATAGATAGATAGATAGATAGATAGATAGATAGAGAGAGAGGGGGAGAGAGAGAGAGAGAGAGAGAATTTGGATGATGGGAAAGATAAGAAGCATATTAGGGGATGTACATGGTGAACCAAAGAAGGAGAAAGTGAAAGAGAAACACAGGGGGAGAGATAAATGGTCATTACATCCCATCTATCCATATGTCCATTGCTGACAGCCCCCTACCTACCCACATATGACCCTGGAGGTTTAATTGGCCCGGAAAACACTATTTACCCGAGAGCAAGCTAAGTTTTGGGAGGGGCTCTGTAGGGGTTTGAGGTAAACTTGGTCAACCCTAGTATTATGTATGAGACAGCTGGAGCAAGTGGAGAAGGAAAGCCACTTAATTTTTTCATTGTATGGTTACAATGACAGTTGTTCTCTGCATATAGCTCATGGAGCAATGAGTAGCTTCAGCACCCGGGGAGCAGTGAGAGGTTCAGTGTCTTGCTCAAAGACACTTAAACACGCTTTCTTGAAGGAGCCGGGGATCAAATAAGGGGCCCTACTAATACCTAGACAACCCATTGTACCTACTGAGCTATGCTGCACCAAAGAAAGGGGAACAAGGTTTATTTCCATACATTTTTGTGGGCATGCACATAATCACTCGGTATATGGTTTAACACATCTAAAATGCATATCAACGTCCACGGTTATTATATCCCACTTCAAGATAATGAGCGACTAGAGTTTTAGTGATTTCCTGTGAGAGTCTCGTAGAGAAGAATCAGCAATCTTCAGGACTCATTATATTGCTGCTGTCACTGCATTAAAAGTAGCAGTCACTTAAACCACACCAAGGGGAAGTCTGGCTAATATTTCAGTTGGACTGCTAATTTTGCCCTGTCTTAAGGGCTGATCCCATGAGAAATACGTTTTTTTGAACATGGTCCAACTTTTTTTCTGTTCAAAAACAAAACTGCTCCTCGTGTAAGGTTTCTGTGCTGATAACTTCCCAGTGCACTGTGCTCATCATAACCCCCCTGCGTGAATCTGTGTGCCCTGTACCTCAATAATGAATGTGAATTCAAATCCCTTTGTAAGATACAGCCGATTTCCCCAGCCCTTGGCTGAGGGCTGAGCTGTGCCTCATGATTAGGGCCGCTGTGATGTAGGGAACCCTTGTAGTCTTGTCTTTTCCAATTTGATGGATACTTTGCTTCGGAGTATCTCACCTGGCAGAGATGGAAAGCATTTGGCTAAAGGGCAAGTTACTGCATGTGGTTGCTGCATTCTATAACAGCCTATAAGGACTTAATTTTGTCATGTGAGTCAAAATTAGTGCAGGGACTTGCATTCGTGTAAATCCACAAATACCTTGATGGCATCTGTTGTTTATCTATGGTCTCATCCATAGGGTTAATGGTTGTGTGAGGAAGGGCCTCCAATGTGAAATTTGCCAACTTCATCACGCCGATTGATGAGACCATACCCTGATATCATTCGAGGCTCCATACGGGATCAGTCGAGGTTAACAACAATCACTATTGGTACTGTACCCTCACAGGGTACTGGAGGAAGCTGTAAAATCTACTGTGGCGACCCCTGAGAAACAGGGACCAAGATGAAAGAAGCTAAAATCAGTGCAGCCAGATTTTCCTTGAAGAACTGCATCGCAGCACTGGATATCTTAAAACCAATGAGAAGTCCGTTTTACATGTCATGATTAGCTTCCACGTTGTGGTTGTGGACAAAAACTGAGAAGGAGCTTGGTGGATTATGGCTGGATGCCCTTTCGGATTTCCCGTGGTGGGTTCGAACCCACTGCGTCTGGCTCTTCAGTTCTTGAAACGCGCACTCTGGATATCTCAAAACCGATGCAGTGTTAGTATCACCAATACTGCAGCGGCTGTTCAATCCACCATCCACAGAGTAATCTCTTGCATTATTGTTTTTCTTCAGCATGTTTTTTTAAAGTTTAAAAAAAATTAAGTTTAAAAAAAGAAGTTATAAATACACCAGTGATTTACAAATCATGTGAATAAGAACGGCCCTTTATAGCATCGTCAGGACGGAGGAAGCTGTAGCATGCGTCTTCTCCAAGTCACATGACCACTAGCCCTCGCTATTTTGCACATCATGGTCTGGTGGGGAAAGCACAGTGCTTGACCGTCAGATGAGAATGAAGCAGAGTACTTTCCCTTCACTTAACAAAGAGTACCCGAACAATTCAGAGGGGGACACTAGTGAACCTAGAATCCTTTATCCAACCTAGTCCCTATACCCATGTGAGGTTTAGCCAGTTATGACCCACTAACTAAGGACCTCCACCCGTGGCTGGAAATGTCACAGCTGGGAGGCCTCTTGGGATTTATGTTGAAAAATATTAATTCAATATCTGGGAGCCTTTGGTTTTTATACCAAAGGAGCGAATAACTTTTCAGCATGAAACTTGATTTAGCTTCACAGAGTTTATCAACTGGAGCGGCCATTAACTTCAAACCTGCCTTAGATATCTAATTCACATTTTGGGCAAATACTTTCATATATCAACTCCCCTTTAAATTCATTGAATATCATACCATGCAATAGTAAATCCATATCTCACAACTCTGCTGTACACTTGTAATAAGTGTAATAGAAATAACACTGTCAAAAGATTCCATAGGTCTTTGACCTAAGTCATGCTCTGGAAAACTTTGAAAGCACTCTTATCCCAAAAATACACACAAAGCAACAATGGGCAAGACTGCCAGGAGATATGAAGGGTAGTTTAAGTGATGCCACTTAGTTTTGAGAGGAAACCATCTGTAATGACGTAAACAAGAGTACACCTACTTTTATACTTACTCATTTGCCAGATGGAGTAAAGCAACTTGAAAATATCAGCAGTCAGCAGATCATTTGAAATGTAACCAACAGCCATCATAGCTAGAGATGGTAATCAGCCTGCATCTACAAATAGTAGTAGTACTTCTAAGATGACTACTTTTCTTTAAAAGACAACAACATTAGAGTCCCGTCACAGAAAAGCTACGAGAAGAATGGAACTATTAGAGTGAAGATGTCCAGCAGGCATATCTCAGCTGAGGAGTCAGCTATCATTGGATTATAAAACAGATTTTTCAGAGATTTGGAATCATTACAACCATGAGAGATCCTTGATCATACAGTCATAGCTGCACATAAATTATTAGGCTGATAAGCCTAATAGTCATCATTGGCGGTCACTTGAAATGAATACGGCTATCCTCTCTGTTTGGGGAAAATGGCTGTGTGTGATGTTGTTTAACGTGGGGAGGCTAGTGCACAGACGACCACCCTATGGTCCTTGACAGATCTCGGTCAGGATCCCGTGGCATGAAGTCCCAGACAACTTAGGGCCCATTTTGGCTGCAGCCCTAATCCACCTATTCCATCAGTGAGATCTGGTGTGATTATTCCTTGTCAGGAACCTCTCCCCGTACTTAATTCCTTGGGTGATCATTGCACAATCATGGTGACCCGAGCAGAAGCGCAGGTCCAGAAGGCATTGCTTTCAGGACCTCAGAACCATGCAAGCTTCTCCACGATGACAGAAAATTAACAGTGTTTTTCCTACGACTGTAAGACTTGTACAGTACCCAAGTCAATTGATTGGGATATGCGCAGGTATTTGATATGCAGCGCTCAATCTAAAAATAAACTACCTGATAAAAGCATTTAGTCTGTCAGTCAGTGGATGTGCAGCCTCCTAGGCAGACCCTCACTCGAATGCGATCGAGTCTAACATGATATTGCACTTCCCAAGAAGAAAAAAATTGCTATGAACCATTTTGGTCTACCCTGACCCTGGGAAAATAGTTTCTTCTGTTCTGAGATCAACAGAAAATGATTTGCTGACTTGCAAATTGTATCGACTTCTCATTTACTTTCAAGATTCTTATCCAAATATATTATCTTTTGGTTTAGAAACAGTCATTGCTCAATCTAACTCAATTGTAGATGTCAGTTTTGCAGGCTCACAGTTGATTCAGATCAGGCAGCGATGGATAGCAGTGTTGGTTGAGCAAGCTAGAGAGTGAATGAGGAGTGGGAGGGGCCATTTCATGAGCAAACTTTTTTGGGCATCTTTAATTCTCACAATCATCAGTGGAGTCATATATGTGCACAAAAGTTAGTGAGATTAGTCAAGGATGCACACTCGTACACACACACAGACACACACACACACACACACACACACACACACACACACACACACACAGACACGTACACATACACACACACACACACTCTAGGCTGCTGGGGAGCTGAAAATGACTTCACCTGCTGAAAACTGTATGATTAGCACCAGCCTCTCACACTGA
>OMLC01047377.1:0-11461 GCA_900302585.1 Regalecus glesne | reverse complement strand
GCAGATGTTCCTTATCTACAAGTAACTGTATTCAACTATAGCACATTACATTTTTCATTAAACATTGACAATTAACAAGACAGTCAGTCCACTGTATTATGAGAAGCAAAAAGCAAGCTTTTGATATCTTTGTACATTCTTTACTGGCATGAGTTCGTAAATGTAAGGACAGTACATGGTCAAACATCGACAATTGTTACGCATCTTTGTACGAGTGCTTTTATGTTCCATTAATGCCAATATAAGAATACATACCAATAGAAAATTAACGTGTTTGAAAAGAAATGCATGCCCACGTATAATCACGCCATACCTCTTGGAAATATCTGGAGAGGGTCAGGAAAGAGTCCATTCATCCGTTGCTCATTCATTGTGTTACAGTACTAAAGGGGAAAAGGAAGACACACAAAGAGTGAATTCCAGAAATGAAGAGAAGGAAAGAGTTGGACATTTCAAGCAGTTATCATGTAAAATACTAAATAAATAAATCAGGATGTCAATAATGTTTTTCAAATAATGTACAACTTGAAATGTAAGGGGGGGGGTTCAACTTCAAATCTCAAAATAAATATTGGAAAATTGACTTATGCACAGCATTATTAGGGGTGGCAGAGCTCAGGGCAGAAGATTGGTGGTTCAATCCCTGGTTCCTTCAGAGAGCATGTTGCAGTGTCCTTGAGCAAGACACTGAACCCCTAACTGCTGGGGAAAACAAATGAAAATCTGGCTGGTGGGTAAGTCTGCCATATTTAGATTTCATTCATTTCATTCATTAATATGCACAGCCAAGGGGATTATTATTATTATTATTATCATTACTATTGTGATTATTATTCAAGAATTGGATAATTTTTAAACAGAACATAAAAGATAAGCTTTTTATTTAAATTACAACAGCAACAAACCTTTTCCCTGAAAAATGAGAACATGCTGTGTTGAAATCTGTTGCTGATGAGGTCCATTGCCCTGAAGGCTTGTTCTGGAGGAGTATAGCATTAACCCCTTTTCTCCTCTAGGTCAACAGCTCACCAAACACTCATACCCAATAGAATACCACACAAAGGCACACACGCACACTTTGCAGCCTTTCAAGATGCTTGCCAACCCAACACAACAATTGATGTAGCAGTTAACCAAACCATCTGTTAAACTCTCTTTGTGTGTACGTGTGTGCATGTGTGTGTATGGGCTAGAGACCGGCTAAACATGGAACCATTGCCACGGACATGGGACTCTTACAAAGAAGCGCACACATTTGTGCATTTGCTAAGTCTATTTTCTCCTTGATGCTGACTGCGTGTTGCTGTGTATCATCTATTATATGCAATGAATGCTTAGCAGATTGTGCAGATATGTAAATATAGATTTGCTCTCTCATAGTGGGAGGAGGAATGGAGGAGGATAGCACCAGCTTGGGCCTGAATGGATCAGAATGGCTACCCAAGTGGCACAGCTGTTATTAAAAGGCCTATTTATCACTGTCAGGTCCTGCCTCGCTCCGAGCCCTCTGCTTTCACCCTAAAGCATTCTCACCAGCCCACATATGAACAATTGGGCTAACACCAAAATTGTGTGTGTGTGGTGTGTGTACATTGTGTAAATGTGCATGTATGAGATGGGGCCTCCACACACACACCTTTAATTTTCTGCTCAGCTAGCTTATTGATTATGGCAGCAATTACAACCTAATCTGTGGTGGGTGCACTATTAAAAGACATTCTCCTTTGTTGGCCAATAACTAAACTGTATCTGATCAAGAATGCCATCACTCAGCCTTAAGGGAGAGAAGGACGAGGGTCTCATTGTCATTAGCAGGCTAGAGGGGAAATAGAAGGAACAGTAGTAGAATTAGGAAGAGTACCTCTGGGGAGATCCGGGTGAGGAACGAATGAGGTCGCAGTTTTTTTAAACGGTTTTTTTTCAAACACCCGACAAAGGCCAGTCTAACTTTCAGTAGGATGGCTGTCTTCCAAGGTGTCGAGCAATGATTAGAGATGCCTAAAAGACTGGCGGGTCTCACAGGAGAATGCAGTGATCAAGGTTCCTGGGCAAAGAGGATTTTTTTCTACAGTAAATGCCCTACGCAGAGTGATGTTTAATTAAGTCCATTTGAGCATTAATTTTGTTCAACCTTAAGTAGCATGCATCTTTCATGGGTAATATAAAGGAGTAGATTGTGAACAGGGGAAAAATGTCACAGATAACACCCAGCATGAGTACCACCTTGAGAGAGAGAGAGAGAGAGAGAGAGAGAGAGAGAGAGAGAGAGAGAGAGAGAGAGAGCCTGATGAATTGTCCAGCCAATCATCTAACATGCTGGATTCTTTTATTTCCTGTTAATTTCACATAATAGTTTTCCATTCACCTGGAGTTAACAACACATGCAGAAACCTGCCAGGGTCTCAGTGGAGGACGAAAGGTAATGGCAGTAAACCAGCCAAAAACGTGTTGAACATGAATGCAAATGATTGCTGAAATATGTAAACCTTGCAAATGACAACTCAAGAAAGCAGCTGATATAAATCATACTTCAGTAAGCTTATTATTTTCCTGGCAATCAGCAGCTTTTTGTAACACATGGCTGCCCCAGGAGAGAAACAAATCCATTAAGGGGGTCCTGGGTTGTCTGCCAAGACGGCCAAAAGGCATTCAGATTCTGAGGATTAACTTTTTCGAGGATACTGACGTTTGTCTATGTGTGTATTTTCTTTTAAACATCCATACTAAATGGTCATAGAATAAGCTATGGATGTCAATCCTACATTTAGACTAGATTAAAACAATGCTAGCCTTTAGTGGCCAGTGGTCATGGAAAATAATATTTTGTTAAAAAGTCTCACTTATCATTTTAAAATTTCAGGTTCAGCATAGGATTCAATGTAATAATCTGTCACTGGAAAAAATGCTCTAGAAAAAGATAGCACCATGGATGGCAGCCTGGTGTGTTTACATGCATTATTTTGTATTTTGTCAGAAACTCACTGTTTTGCTACGATCCCCTGGCATAAACAGAGCAATATAGTGCTGTTGAATGACGGTAGGATTGCTGTGACTTGTGCAGGGAAACGCCAAGAGGATCTAATGCATCAAGCCAGTACTCTGCAGTCTACACCCATCTGCAGGCCAATGGCCACTTGTTCAAAAATGAAAATGTGCACATCCTTCATGGCGAGGAACGCCGGTTTGACTGGGAAGTCAAGGGGGGCCTTATGTGAAGAGGGAACGACCATTCTCGAAATGAACTTGAGTAACGTAAGTAAACATAAGTAAAACCTTTTGGAGCCTCATTTAGGTAAGGTTGTTTGCAACACAAAAAAACAAGTAAGTAACACACGATGTTCAAAATGACATCAGTGAGATTTGTACACAAGTTATGGTGAAATGGTGACAAGCCACTCCCATCCTTCTGCAAGACTTGTTATGACACTCATAGGCTTACTTTTATACATAGTAACCTAAAAGAAGGAGCCTCGTTTATTTTTCATTGTGCCTACACACAGCGAAATTTGTCTTCTGCATTCAACGCATCCTATTGTATACGAGCAGTGAGCAGCTGCAGTGCCTTAGGACCAACTCCAGTTATTTTTCCTGTTGCCTTGCTCAGGGGCAAAAGCTGGAGTATTATCCCTAAAATGCATGTCATTTTGATGGCGGGAGGAAACCCACACAGAGATGGGGAGAAAATGAAAACTCCACACAGAGAGGACCCGGGATGGTCTGGGATTTAAACCTAGGACCTTCTTACTGTGATGCAAGAGTCATAAGTGCTGTGCCAACATGCCGCCATGGGGCTCAGGTACAACTCTCCCCTGAATATGAAAACCATCAAGTAGATGGGGGTCAATATACTATTGCTTTGCCTTGGTTCATTACAGCTTGTCTACAAAACAGCTGTCTTTTTCCGCTCAATCACCCACCATTCTTACACTACCTAATGATTATAAAGCATCCACAAGTGAACATATGATGAAGATGGACAAAAAACATAGGGAGCAAATTAAGCCTGTGGCTCTCGCAGCATCATTGTGAGCTGATGGGGGGTAAAAGACATCCACAGATGAAAGTAGATTTTGAACAATTCAGCGCCCAGGGGGAGCTGTTCTTTAATGAGGCAAAACTTTAAGTACTGAATAATAAATAATAAAAATTGACAGTTCATTTAGCTTTCACTGTATCTCATAGAAAAATCCATTACAAGTCATTACTCTTAATGTCCATGGTGTGAACAATAACTACGGAGGAAAACAGCAACATACCTCTTTAGGAGGAGAGATTTGGGTTCAACGTGAGGTGGTGGTGTGAGTAATCAACAAGCATAAGGCATAGATCTCAGGCTAACTCAGGTAGGATGAAGCTATATGTTGTCCAAGGTAGAGATGTGGTGCAGATGTGCATTGTTTTAACCATTGCCCAGATCCTCTATATTGCTTAACCATCAACAGAATGTTGTTTTTTTTTACCAGAAAGATATTTTACACAAAATTAAGAGCCACTCTCTTAAATCCTTTTGTCTCATCCAAATAAAAGGTGAAAATCATATCTAATCTGAGAACCTTGTGAAACAGATGACCGATATGTCACATAGCACAGCTTAAGCTTAACCATTAAACCACAAATTCATTATACCTTTAATGAAAAAGGTCAATTTTATGTGTCAAAATTAACCCCCACACATTAACCCCACATTCTGTGGATGAACATAGACTTGGATGGAACATGGGGAATTAAGGCCAGATGCCCTTCTAAACACCCAGTGGTGGATTTAGACCTGTAACATCTGTCTCATAGGTTCCTGAGGCATGAGCTCTACCACTGAGCTACGACAGCCCCTTATCACATTTTTAACAACATCATAAATTACAATTGGAGTGTTAAACAGCTGATCAAAACTTAATTTCAACAATAAATGGTGAATTGAGTCCTCCATCTGTAACTAACCCAGAGCTGCTTAGCCATTGTTTTCGTACTAAAATTATTGAACACAAGGTCTGATAGTTCCTCAAATGAAATCCACGAAATGATTATCTCCAACAGGTGGATAGGATAACCTGGAGGAGAGTATGCATTTGGTCATGTGGGTTGTTTGTTCACGTGAGTGTGTGTGTGTCCGCTAATCAAAAAGAAGACATAAGTACTTATCTAAATATATCAAGTCTCCAAAACCCAAGAAGAAATCATGCCACACAAGACCTAGAGATCAGACACATGGTCAATTTATACTCACATAAGACAACATAGCTTTGAGTTCCTCATCACTTCTTACGGTGATTCTATCGCCAACCTCATCTTCATCTGAAAAAGAGAGCAGCATACTCTAATGTAGATTGCAAAGACAATTAAAAATAATTTCAAGAGAAAACTATTTAAACCATGGGCAACAACAAAGTAATATTGTCAAATCTGGGATGCTAATCAATATCGTGTTGTAGCTCATTCAAAGCCATTTTAAATCTAAATTGAGGCAGATTTCCCTCTTACTATATCCTGAGATTATCTTGCCAAGTCTACAGATAAGAAGAAATTATTCACTTCTAAACTATTCATTTCAAAATAGGGTACTTTTTGTCATGTTCATTCAACCCAGAGTTGTTGTTTATTTGGAGGGGTTGCAAACTAGCTTAGAGCGCATCCTTTTCATTTAAAGCATTTAGTTTGACATTCTATGCTAAGACTTATACTAAGATCAGCTGTCCAAACAAATAACCTCACTGTTGATAATGTTACATTTAAGTAATAGTGATATGACAAGCAATCTTGCTTATTCATAATTAAACATCTTGTTTTTATGGACATGGGCTTCACTATACTGTATGGAGATGGTTAATGAACACACTAACAGCAGTCATAATCCGTTTTTCAATCTCTTCCTCACTTGACTAAGTCTTGGACACAAACACTGTTTATTTTGAAATTCCCACTATAATTATGCCATGTTGAGAAAAATAGAATCACACATTCACTCAGTGAACAACCATATATACAGTGCAGTTACAAAAAGGGGAATACGTTGGCGTTGGAAGTAGAGACAGGTTTTGTTTTAGTTATGATACAGACTCTTTCATTGGCTGGGGGAGGCAAAATCATGAATGGTTAACTTCTTAATCTTCTCACCCATGTTCACCTTGTGAAAAAGTAAGGGGGTGGTCCAAGTAATTGTTAGCATTGTGACTAAAAAGACAACCCCCAATAGAGCACTTAGCAGACTAAATGTCCAAAACACTTAACACTAAGACATAGTTAAAAGGCTGATGTCAGCCACATGACACAAGCATTCAGTGTATTCAAAGAAAACCAAATAAGTGCTTATCACTAAGGTGAACAGTGATGTCTACTGGGCCCTATGGCACCAGGCTGTACACATTTCACCAAGTCTGCAAAAAAAGCTGATGTTAAAACTTGAGAGAAACACATGACAAACTATTATTTATGTGCCAACAATGACAACTGTCACTAAGTGCAGCTTTCAGGAAATACTTCGTGGCAACAAACAATAAAAGAGAGACAACTTACATTCAAAGGCAGTGATAGTGGCCTCAGGCATGACATCTCTGATAGCGACCTGAAAAGGTTTTTTAGAGACCAATGTTAGCTTTAAAACAGCAACTAACTTTGTAATCGTTGAATTAGCTATTGTTAGCCGGGGGTATTGCAGAAGAATGGGTATTGAAAACATATCCTAACAATAAGTGGGAACTAGTAAAATGTGTTCAAAACCTTACTGCTGACACTACAAGGGGAACCAATATACATCTCAGCTTTTCATCTCAGCCGAACACAACATCTGTCTTGTTCACCAACTGCTTTTCACAGGATAAAACAGGATAGCTTGCCTACTTAGCATTTAAACTCACCAGTAAGTCATTGAAGTTTAACTGGGATGGATAGTCGACGGAGGAGTCCATGTCCCCGGCCGGCGTTTTGATGCGTATCACTATTCCTTCGGGGTCCATTGTACAGACGTTGTTTAAGACAAGTAAAAGCATAACAGGGGGACATTGAGAGTCATAATCAGATTTGGCAGGCTAATTAGACTAGCAGGCTAACTTCCTGCAGTAGCCTGCTAGCGATGCTGGCTAGCATCCTGTTGATGTCCAGTCGTGTACAGACTCCGGTTCAGATTGAGCACAGGTGTAAACAATCAGTTCCGTCCATTTTTACCGAGAGAAATAAAATCACGGCGTTGAAAAATGATTTGTAAATCAAAAGCGACCGATTATTCTCTGGTGCACAGCACAAAGTGATGAAAACGACATTTAAGTAAAGAAAAACTAGTGTAGTTGACGAGCAAGCCAGTTTGGGGTTAAAACACGAGCGTACTAAGTAGAGGCATTCCCAAATCAACATCCGCCCGTTTGGCTTTCAGAATAAAACTCGTTACTCGAAAATAAAAGCCAACCTTTTAGCATCGTGAACATTGCGGTGATTGTCGTGCTGCTTTTGTTCATTTGAGTGAAATTCTATCCATGACACACACACACATTGAGACATTTGATCAGGCTTGGTCAGCAGCAGATATGACCCACTCCTGTTCTGAAAATGAACAACCTGTTGTGTGGGCTCACACACAGGTACTGACAGCTAACTTAATCACACTGTTCTTCTTTTCCAGACATGATCACTTTGCTTCTCAATACAATCCCAGATTTACCCTAAGTTTGTCTCTGAGTCCTTAATCATTGGAACAAAACACAAATCATTGAAACAAATCATTTGAACGCATTTGGATGCTTTATATTTAGCACTAAATTTTGACTAATTAGTAAGTGTTTACACACACACACACACACACACACACACACACACACACACACACACACACACACACACACACACACACACACACACACACACACACGTATATATACTATATTTGTGTTTGTGCATGTATATATAGATTTAAAAACTTAATTCTGCCTACCGCCCCATCCATCCTCTCTAATCTCACCTCAATTTATTTGTATGACCTATTGTATTATGATATTTCTTTTATTATTCTGTTGTATTATTGTATCTTAACTATGTGTTTAGAAGTGTTTTGTATTGTCTTGGGTTTTTACCCACCCTCCGTAAAGGACCTTTAGGTCTTTTGAAAGACACTACAGAAATTAAATTTTTTACTATTATTTATCACTTTATGATTAAATAACAGGCTCATGGTTTGATTTTCTCTCTTTACCATCAGAAAATGAAATCACATCTTCTATTCCACGGCCCCATACTACCTTATACTCTGTTAGTGCAGAGCACAGAACTAGCCCATCCTACATCCACTATCATAACATCCACACGCCTGGATTTTCTTCATCCCTTCTCATATCTTCCTCCCCAGGTCTGATCGCCCATGCCTCCTTCTCTATTGCTCTTCCAACAGACTCTTGACAGGTCTATTAAAGCCACTGGCTCCTCTGCCTTCAACCTCCCTATAAAAACATCACCAACTTGCTTTGTTGCCTCAGCTTTGTCTGCAGCAAGAGTTGGCCTCCAAATAAATCTTTCATTTCTCTCAGTGAGCAGAATGAATAAGTCCAGAGCACACAGAGAGATGGGAAAGTTCTGCAGCAGAGGACTCACCACCGATGACTGGAGGAAAACATACACTCTTTCTTACACTTCTCAACCCTGCCTGCCCTCTCCATCCATCACATTCCATTAATCTGATTTCTCATGGGTGATCCGTGGACCTCAGAGAGAAGTCAATGTGCATGTCACACATACGATCAATGACAGTCAATGACTGGTTAAAGGCAGCCAGGTGGTTTTTTTCCAACCTTCATATATAGGCAAGCATTTGTTCTAAATGGCAGTAAAACCTAATTCTCTATTCCTGAGCTTTCCCAACTAATAATGCAAGGGGCTGCAGTGGCTATGGGGTAGAATGTACACTTTGAGAGGTCAGAGGTTACAGGATCAAACCCATCACAGGGTGTCAGGAAGGGCATCTGGCCTTAATCCTCCATTTTCTGCCCTGAGATAGTATGGCAACCTGCCCAGGGGGATTCTCGGCCTTCTGGCCAATGAGGGCTGAGATAGGCTCCAATTCCCCTGAGACCTGACTTCAGATAAGCGTTTGACAATGAATGAATGAATGAACGAATGAATGAATAGATGAATAATCCAACTGTTATGGGAACAGCCTACACTCATTATGTGCTGTAAACAAAAAGGTAAACTATCAAGAAGCAATGTTCCCTCCCCTCAAGCTCCATCTATGTCCATGTCCACCCCCACAACATGGGGACTAATCACGACACGTCCAACGGACCTTTCAGCGTGCTTCAACAATACTACACCCAATTACAATGACAATGACAACTACAATGACGCAAGTAGGGCCTCTGACATGAAAAGAGGGAGAAATGTGTGTGTGTGTGTGTGTGTCACTCCAGCTCTGTATCAATAAAGAGTATCTGAGGTCAGATAGAATGGAAGTGAGACAGTGAAAGAGAGGAGGGGGAAAAACAGAAAGAGACCAGGTTTTAGAGATGGGCTGTTGAAGAAAGAGAGAATGAGGTAGACAGAGAGAGAAAAGGGGAAAGCAAGACAGAGAGTGATAGAAGGAGAATGGGAGGAAGACAGGGAGAAAGAGAGAATGTACACCAGGTAGAGGAAGACAGTGAGGTGGAGATAGTATGCACAATTAATCATTTATTTGCTGAAAAGTGTTTGTCCGGTGGTGATTATATCTCTCTTGATGTGAGCAAGCAGTCAGTGAACTGATCGGAAATAAAGGAATCAATGCTGGGGAGGACAGATGCAGCATGGGTAATTATTCTGTAAATAAGATAAATCTTTTGCCTTAAAATGTGACTGTGCTTGACTCAAGTTAACCCCATCCTGGTTGTTTGATGTATCCATCCATCCATCATCCACCCATCATGGACCATTTATCTGAATTGGGGTTTTGGAGTCGTGCTGAAGGTTATCCCAGTGCTCATTGGGCAGAAGGTGGGGAAACCACCTGGACAGGTTGCCATTCTATCTCAGGGGTTAAGCAGTTAGGAGTTCAGAGTTTTGCTCAAGGACTGGTTAACACACTTTCTGCAGAGGCCGGGGATCAAACCAACAATCTTCTGATTAATAGACAACCACCCTACCTCCTGAGCTATGCCACCCTTTATTTGATGCAGACATTAATAAAAAATAAAAAATAAAAAACAGAAAACATGAAGTGAGTATAATGAGAGCCAAGACCGAGGACACCGTCCTCCATACAGCAGACATCTTTCATTCAGTATGAAGTTGCATCCTTAAGATTTTTATTTCATCTGACTATTCCGAATAAGATGTAATTTGAAGTTAAGTTTTTACGTTTTTAACCTGCTATTTCACTTTAGTTCTTATCCTTCTCAAGTGGCAAGGTCAACCAAAGCATGCAAGACATCGATGGCTCTGATGTGCCTTCATTTAGCTGGTATTACCTGCACTGTGACTGTAAGGAGATGAAGGAGATGAAGGCAGAATTGGTCTTTTCTCTCATAAAACCCATTTCAACAGAGGAAAAACAATCATTAGTTATCATTTTTGTAAATTTAAAGCATTTTTCACAAATATTTTAGAAAGTAAGGAGCCCCCAAAGTTGTGCATTATTCACATGACAAAGGTTCAGTAAAAACTCAAAAAGAATAAATCGCAGTGAATGCCAACATACGCTACAGTGAGTCTAATAGATGAGTGAAAACCACTAATGCAGGACTGGTTCTTTTTAAATCAACTCCGTGGCCACCCTTTGAGAATAAACATTCACAGCTAACTCTGGATGCTATTGTTAATATTTACCATTTTCACAGCAAAGCACTGGGTATATCTAACAAATCTGCAGGGTTCACTTTCATTCCACCAGTCGGTTCATCCAAAAAGCAGTCAGTGTTTATTTCAACAGTCAAAGGTAAATATTTTGGAATATGGCACAATGTCCACATAATCTTCTGAGACAATCCAGTTCAGGACTATATTAATTCTCTACAGGCATTTTTTTCAGTTCACGGACGGCCTGCTCACATTTTTACCAGTAATGGCAGAGCTTTGCATGGACCTTTCCTTTTGCTTGTCAACCTCCGGTTCAAAATGTCGAGCTCCTTCAGTCTTTCTTAAGGGAAGGTTAACAAGCAAATCGCACAGGCACAAGGACAAATACGTCTTCACAGACAGACATGAAACCAGTCCAGAATCTACTCACCTTCACCTCGGCAGATGTGCCTCAGCTCAGTGTGTGCCGCCTTCTGAAGAATGATGGCGAGGTTCGAATCGGACGGCAGGTTCCTCCATCCTGCGTCTGCAGGTACACATCTACTCTCCAATCACCACCTCTGTACACAACAGGCAACGACACTCACCGCCTCCACCCACCCAGCCAGCAGTGCTCTCCTTCTCTCACTGTTGCCATTGGTGGTGCGTAAGGTCAGAGCAGCTGAGCAACAACCCTGAGAGATGAACAGCAGAGGGCAAACTGCAGATTGAGGAG
>OMLC01047376.1:0-20417 GCA_900302585.1 Regalecus glesne | reverse complement strand
GTTTTGTTTTAATCTAACTGATTGGTAGTATCACTGCCTCCAAAGCCCGTTAGATAGTGCTCTAGTTCCACTGATTGAAAAAGGCTGGTTTAACACCTCATTAGTGTTTACATTGATTAACTTTAATTAGCTTTGTGGATAACCTAATTTTGCAATGGACAGCTGCTAAAAGTTATGTTGCTAGAGAATATTTTGAAGGGACGGGATAAATTATGGGAGCGTTTTATATTTACTTACTAGAGCTGCCCCACTGTTTCTTTTTTTAAAATAAATGTTTTATTGAAATTCAGGATCCATCATATCTTCATGCTACAAAAGTACTCCATCCATCTACTTGTTTGACTGAAACTTTCTATTTTAGAATTTTTATCACAGTAAGACAAAAATTAAAAATAGAACTGATTAGACAAGTTCTATTATAAGTATTTACAACCGGGGAGTGGTCCTTTGTTATTAATCATATAATCATGATAAAAAACCTCCAATTTGTTGCTGACATGCTTTCAAGGTCTCCATTCTATAACTGTCCATTGTAATGTTCATCCATGCATTTGATGTCAGGGTCTCCTACGAAAGCTATGTCTTCATTGTCTTGATGCATGCTCAATAATCCAGGTATGGAAATCACAAAAAGAGGTGAATCAGTTCAACTGATTAACCTCTTTTTGATATCTCTTCATTAGAGCCTTTTTAAGCTATCAGCCCTATATTCAATCAATATTTGTCTTTTTCTAACCACTCCTCAGCTAAAAGTCCAAGTAATAAGGTCTTTCTCTCCAGGGGCACACAACATCAGAAAATAGCATGTAAAGTATCATACATCTCTCTCCATAAACCTTCAATAACAGATCACAAAAAAGAGGTGAATCCGTTCAACTGGATCAAAAGTTTATTTGGAAACGTTTCGTCGTTCACCAGGTGACTTCTTCAGTCTGAGCTGAAAACAAACATTCCCCTCCTTATACGTAGTACATTGATTACACACAACTATAGGCTGGTTTGTCTTGATGCATGCTCAATAATCCAGGTATGGAAATCACAAATAGGGTGAATCAGTTCAACTGGATCAGAAGTTTATTAAGAAAAGTTTCATCACTCACCAGGTGACTTCTTCAGTCTGAGCTGAAAACAAACGGGAGGTGAAAGGGGGGTGAAGGAGGCCATTTATGTGAAGAGAGAACGACCGTCTTTGAATAGGGGTGGTGGCCTGAGAGTACATCTGTCGGCGTCTTACAATGCCGTGATTGCAAATATTCCCCAATCCTTTGTAAATGGTACTCATTGCCACTGAATGTGCAGTTGATCACCCAACTTGCATATGAACCCAGCCTATTGGGGTGTGGTATCAATGTACTGTTTACAAGGGGGATGTTTGTTTTCAGGTCAGACTGAAGAAGTCACCTGGTGAGTGATGAAATATTTCTGAATAAACTTCTGATCCAGCTGAACAGATTCACCTCTTTTTTGTGATTTCCATATCTGGATAATTGAGCATGCATCAAGACACTTCAATAATGGAACGGCCCCAGAAAATATGGTAGTTGTTAGCATTTAGATTTCCACATTTTCTCTAACATATTGGGGATTGTCATCATAATGGGGTTTTTTAAGGGTGTGATGGAGAACCTTATTAGTCTTTTCCAATTAAACTCCTGCCATTTTTTAACTGGTGCACTTCCATTGATTTCTTCATACTCTTGTCCATTCTTCCTCCACCATTGTCATCTCACCTTCCCTCCCCCATTTTGTTTTAGCATATCTCGTTAAACGATAAATGAACTTGTTCTTATATAGCACATTTCTAGTCTAACGACCACTCAAAGCGCTTTACAAAGAATGTCTCACATTTTCCGTGGTACGCAGCTGGATAAGAACCCACAACTCCAGTCTCCCAGGAGTGCGCTGTATTCTATATTTTAAGTCAGTTTTATCCACTTGGGTCCACTTTCATAGGGTCTCTGAGGAACATTAGATTTTTCTGAATTTCTTATGTTGCCAAGTTATAATTTCACTCCTAATATTACTAATTTATTTTAATATATCATATAACAATGTCAATGTGTGTTCTTTTCAAGTTACTTTAACTTATTTTGTAGATCTTCCAATGTTTTATTCTTTATTTTTTTCTTATGAGTAGATATTGCTATGATTTTCCCTCTTAGAACCGCCTTTAAAGTATCTCACAGGATGGGGGGAGAAACTTTTCTATTATCATTGTACTCAAAGTAAAGTTTGATATTCTTTTTGATTTGTTCCTTGGTATGGGAATCATTAAGTAAGTTTGAGTTTAGTCTCCTTATATTATTTATTGATTGAAGGTTCAAAATAACAGTCAAATGGGGAATGGGGGGGTGGCTTAAAATGGATGTAATCTCTTCTGTTAAGGAAAAGGTCCCTTCATATCAATTAGACCTACCTCTTCAACGGATGTGTCATTTTTCTGATGTATTGAATTTGCATTTTTGGCTTTTCTACGAGATGGATCTAGGTCCAGCTGTAAGCGTATTTTTATGTCTCCCCAACGAAAAGTCCTTTTGTTTAAACTATCATGATACTTTTCTAGGAGAATGTGATATCACTGCCAGGGGGCACATATGCATTTAACAGAGTTACTGGATTGTCCTCTATATTTCCTCTTATTAGAATAAATATGCCCTCATTATCTCCCATTTTAAAAGTATTTTCAAAATTTTGTTTGTTTGCGATCAGAATTCCAGCTCCTCTCCTTTGTCCTTATCAGGAGAAGAGTTCGGTAAAACCAATTATTTTTAGTTTATCATGTTCTGCATTATTGAGATGAGTTTCCTGTAGGTGTTCTATATGGCAGGGGTTCCAAACTTTCTGATGTGACCCCAAATGAATGGTCACAAATTTATACAGCCCCAACGTGCAACACACATGTGCACGTACGAACCCACACACACAAATGCCTCTGTTGAAAATGCCATAATTAACTGTAAATCACAGAATAAGACACAATTGGATTGCTCACCAGGGTTAGTGAGACACAAGAGCTTGCTTACTATGACGTAGTTTTTCGAAGTCTGGAGGACTGTTGGATATTGTGCATCTGATTTCTGCTGTGAATGCCAGAGTGAAGTGATACTTTGACTTTATGTAGAAAAGTGCACTGAACCCAGCCTCACACATACATGAGCTTGAGAATGAGACCAAAGTTTTCAGTGCTAGCATGGAGACCTCGGCATATTGTCCTTTTGCAGCAAACCAAAATTCTGTTGGAGCGCTCCAAGAATGTGTGCCTTGCAAGATCAGTTAAATGAGCTGTTTGATTTTGTTCATGGGTATTTCAGTTGGATCAGGGTGGCTATTGAATGTATCCAGGATCCAGTCAAACTTTTTCATATCCACATCAGAGAAATGGCTTGCAAAATTCTCATCTAGACACCTGAGATGATTAATAATCACTTGGATTGGACACTGGTCAATATCGTTGTCAGTCGAAAAATTTGAAAGTTGGGTGAAAGACTCATAGTTTGACTTTGAAAGCCTCTTTCTCCTGAACTTTGTGATCCGCTCACTCGTGTATATACACACATGTACATATACATACAAACATTCAGTTCATTGAGTTTACCAAAAATATCCCTAATATAAGCAAGGAGACACATATTTATCTGGTCACAAAAAAATAGAAAAATGTTTTTTTCTCCAACAGCCATCAGAAATGACAGTACCTCTTTTTCTCAATAAAAATACAAATCTCAAATATCCGCCCCCTTGACAACCATCGGGCCTCGGTATGAAATGGCAATACATTATGATCAGCTCCCATATCTTGACATTATTTAGCAAAAATGTGAGCTCACAGTGGATGGGGTGTAATAATAATTTAATAATAGATGTGATACGCTGTATTATTTTTCCAAGTTCTGAGCTCAGTTCTTTAGCCACCAATTACTCAGGATGAATCATGCAATGATTCCAGACAGCAGATGGAGCAACACTCGCCAGTAATGTCCGCAGGCTGGTTCTGTGCCCTGCCAAGGCTGAAACACTGTCAGCACAGAAACCAACCGTACGATCCCGCAGGATATCCTTTTTCTCCATGTAGCCATGAACATCTCAAATTGAACATCTCTTGTGCTGTTTCACATGTAGTGAACAAAAACCAGAGCAAAAGCTTCTTTGCCCTCAGTTTTTTTCATATGTTTATTCAGTGTTTCCTCTTGGTTGCTTCCAATATCACTGATTCTTTATTTCACCGTATTATGTGACAATGGGATTGATTTCAGTTTGTTTGCTTCTGCGTCACCACACAATGTGTCTATGATATGTATTGCAGTAGGCAAAATAAGGGTTTTCCTGATGGTGTGTGGTTTCATAGCCTTTGATATGTGGCACGAAGCTTTCAGGGCTCTCTCGGAGACACTCATTATCTTTTTGAAGTGTACCTGCTGGCGATTCATTTCATCCAGTTTTTGTTGGAAAAAAGCCTTTGGTTTCCCAGTGAACTCTTTGTGTATTACCTCGAGATGTTATTTTAATTTGTTGGGCTTCATGCTTTCGCTGGATAGTGCGGCAAGACGTAGCAGGCATTTTGGCTTTTCTTCCCTCCCTTTAAATACACTCGTTAAACCGCAAAACCATATTGGACATAAATCTTGTTATATTTTCTGGCACGTTTCTTTGTCACCTTTCTGGTATTAGAATCAAGATCAGAACTAAGAAATGAAATGGATTCTCTTATCAGTCTCACAAGGGGAGACTGATAAGAGATTTGGATTTCTCTGCATTTTAACCCATCCTATTGTATAGGAGCAGTGAGTTGCTACCATATGGTGCTCAGGGAGCAGTTAGGGCTTTAGTGTCATGCTCAAAGACACCTTGACATGCTTTCTGCAGGACCGGGGATCAAACCTGTAACCTTCTGATTGCAAGAAGACCGCTCTACCCACTAAAGTATGCCGCCCCTAGAACTTCAGGTTGAAGTACACTTCTCCATTTTTATTTCTGTCTAATGACAGTAAATTCGATAGCCTAGCTAAGCATGCTGTAGTTGAGATACATAGCCAAATTAGCCTATAGAAGGCCTTTTGTGATTGGTTGAAATTAATGAACATTTGTATGGTTTGGTTGTTGAGATGTTGGGCATATATTAGTTGTAGTTGTAGTAGTAGTAGTAGTAGTAGTAAATTCACATTTTGGAAAGACACTAAACCTAAATGAACATTTTCACACATCCGCACACAAAAAAAATAAAAATACGGCGACCCCATCTTCAAATCAGACGACCCTACTTGGGGTCATGACCCATGGCTTGGGAACCCGTGCTATACGGGTTTCTGTTCTTTCATCATTTTGGTTAAAATTTTGCTACATTTAATGGGGTTCCACAGCCAATTCACATTAAAGGAGATTATTTTTACTTTGTCCCTCCATCCATCATCAACCACTTATCCGAAATAGGGTCAAGGGGGAACTGGGGCCTATCTCAGTGCTCGTTGGGTGAAAGGCGGGATACCCTGTAGAGGTCATCAGTCTACCACTGGGCAGAGCAGTAAGGAGAACAGTGTCTTGCTCAAGGACACTTTGACACGCCTCTCTGCGGGTGCAGGGATCAAACCTGCAACCTTCTGAATGCCAGGTGACCACCGTACCCACTTAGCCATGCTGCCCCTACTTTATCCCTAGTCATTTTTATTCAATAGTCCGTGTATCATTGCAACTACATAATAAGACATAGCCCTAATAGATCTACTCCTGTACAAACTAAAACAAGCAACCAAACCAAAACAAGAGTAGAGGAATACATGAAAAAACTAACATGTGTTTCCAAGGTAGGGGTTTCTTGTGGGATATCCTGGTTTGAGCTATTTAGTTTCAATTTGACATGTTATACTACGCCATGGCTGTAGGGAAGAGGCAGACAGGCAGTGTGTGTGGGTGCATGCGCGCACATACATGTGTGAGAGACAGATGAGTGGGTGTAACATGTGACAAATATCACTGCCTGGATTCAAACCATCAACAGTTGTAACCATGTGGGATGCACTCTTAACCATTCTGCTATGGAGGCACTCCTAGCAGATATTTATTAGTGTCATTCAAGTAATGTCTTTCACTTGATAGCCATCACCCTGACATGAACATAGATGATTTCTGTCATGGTCAACTGCTTAGGTCAGCTCATTGTTGTGATTTGTGCTGTTCGAAACACATTCGTTGCCACAGTGAAGTTGCAAACTATGCAGCAACAACACATAACTTGATGGAAGGCTCCATCTTCCGCTTCCTCGTTTACTTTTTGGACTGACATTTATCTGCTGTTCCAAACTTTGATATAGATTCATTTGTAATTAGCTCATATTGGCTGATAATACTGGCATGCCAATCTATCAGTTGGACTCTTATATTCAGAACCATCTTATGGTGAGACATGCTTCATAGTCTTTGTTTCTATTTGCTGTGTTTTGTTCCAGACTTGTGTGGTTTTATTCAAGCCATTCAATTGCTCAGTCAGCTCCTATGCATCAAAATTATTAATATATTTCAGGTAAAACATTCATCTGGTGTATCAACAACAGTCAAGTCAATCTTAAAAAAACTTCATTCATTTGTCATTGGAGCCGTGAGCAGCGGCAGCACTCGGGGACCAACTCCAGTTCTTAATTCTGTTGCCTTTGTCAGGGGCACAGATATGATTATTAATCCTAGCATGTTATTTGTAAAGCCCATTATCACAAACTACAAATTTGCTTCAAGGGTGTTTTATAGCAAGCAATAAAACATGTAGTCCATAGAACCTTGCATCAGATAAGGAACACCTCCCTAAAGAAAATAAGATAAAAGCTTTTAACAGGTAGAAAAGTAAGAAGAAACCCAAGAGAGCTATAGCACCTGGGGAGCAGTTAGAGATGTGGTGTCTTGCTCAAGGACACTTCAACATGCATTCTGAAGGAGCCAGGGATCAAATCAGGGACCTTCCAATGAACAGACAATGTACTCTACCTCCTGAGCTATTCCACCCCTGTATAAAAATATATTTTAAAGTAGATTATCATCTCTGACACAAGTTTTTCAAGTCTCTTTTGGACATTTCCTGGTTGTATGTGTGTATCAGGGGTGATGCAGAGGTCATCTGGTGGGAGGGATTTAGCAGAGTAATACAAGGCACCAGAAAGAGACAAAGATTTGTGTTGGAATGTGACCTGCTGCAGCTTTAAGGGAGAAAAATCAGTGGGATTAATACTATTTTGAAATAAGGCCACTGAGCCCCAGAAATATTCATTATCTTCTTGTCAATATGATTGAATGTGCTTTAAAGGAATCTTTTGAATGGGAATTGCCAATTCCTAGAGAGGTATCAAGTTGTTTCTCTTTCCAACCAAGGTTGTGATGTCGAGGTTTGCATTGCAAATCAGTGACACTGGTTGAAACCTGATTTCTCCTTAAATCTAAACAAAGCTGCTATTCCATCAATTTATGGGAATTTTTGTTCACGCCTTTTTGAAAGTCAGCCTTTCTCTGCAAGTGTATAATCTTGAAACTGCGAAATTACCAGACTCATCTTCACTGTTTGTTTAAATAATCATACATAATCTAGACTTCACATAAACCACATAGAAGCAAAACTAAACATGCACGAGATGGCCTAACTTACTCTAATGTCCCCTTAGACTGAGAATGCCACAATAATTTCATTTATTTGAATTGATTTAGTTATTTATTTTTACAGGGGTTGTTATGGTGATGGGATATTCTCCATACATTGAGCTTCTGATGTCATCCAAAGAAACGTCACCAGCATATTATTATTACGGGCTTTGATAAAAAAGCTGTTGCACTCTTCCATTCTCTCTTCTCCATTGCTCTTAATATAGCCAAGTCTGGTTAGAAGAAACTCCCCAGTACATCCACCCACCCACACACATACACCAGTTCATCAGACCTAGTTATCGACACAGGGAGAACTCTCCTTAAATGGTAGACTGGCCAGAGCCCTGTTGCTTCTCCCCACCACCACACAAATGAAATGAAATCCAGGCCTGGTAATGGCCCTTCATAGCAGAGCAAGGAAAAAGTGAGTCAAACAGAGAGAGAAGGGGGGGGTGTAAGGACCGACACAGAGAGTGACATATAGAAAGAGATGTGACAGAAATGGGGGAGTGAGCAGAAAGCTACAAATCAACATGGGAAAAGGGATCTCTAGTTCTTAGTTTTAGAATAATACAAAATGGAGACTTGAGTACATGGCTTTATACATATAAATCCATTCATATAAAAAAATGTAATCATGTGTCGTGTGACTGCCTTGTAATCTTCGGTGAGGTGCAGTCTTAGATGGATAGGGATTTGTCCAAGAAAACAGGTTATTGAAAATGTCAAACTGTGACATCTGAATACACGCATAGCTCACCATAGGTTGTAATGTGCATACATCATCAGATGGGTGAGATTTATTGCAGAGCTCGATTGTGCCCAAGTTCCTGAAAGACAATAAAACTCTGCCTACCATCAGTTTCTGAGAGGGACATTCATGTGATGGCAGCTTGACTCTTTGAACTGTCTTCAAGGAATTCACCCTATCCATCTGGCACCCGGAACGGGTTAAGACACCAAGTGCTATTAATTATTCTATTCATAGCGTTTCTTTCCATGTTGCTCTCCTTCTAGTAGATCAGGGGCGTGATATTGGAGGAAAATGCTGTTATTGAATGACTATGGTGGTAACTAATTATGTCTTCTCTCTTTCCAGCCTGAAAACCTCCAAAAGACATGGCTGAGGGAGTTTTACCAGGTACGTCAGTCAGTCAATATTTCCAAACGATTTTCTTGTTGGAAATCAATTTGAATGTTTAGCTCGACAAATGAACTTATTTTGCATTTGCTGGAGAAAACTAAAATGTGAATATAATAGAAAAAATAGAAAAAATATGAAATGTGAAATTATATGAAATGGAAAAGTGGGTCAATTTGATTCTTGGTCCAATTTGCTAATTGACATAATTGAGGTCCATTTTTAAATGTCATAATTATCCCCCGTGTTGTGGGAGTGGACATAGACCTAGATGGAGTGTAGGGGATCAAGGCCAGATAACCTCCCTGACACCCCAATATGGGTTTGAAACCACAACATCTGGCTCGGTAGTTCTTGAAGCATGCATTCTACCACTGAGCTACTGCAGCCCTTTTACATTTGTCACAATTAATGGGTTGAAAGGCTGAAAATGAGAGACATTTAAAAAAAAAACATCAGCTGGGAAATAATCATACAATCAGTCATTTCCATGGTAACAAAAGATGAAGATTAAACCGAAATGAAACTAGACACTGAAACTTGTCAAAGGTCATGACACGATTACAACAGCTGCTATCAGAAATGGGTAATATTTTTCACTCACATTCTCTCATGTGCAACATTTACTGGGCCCCGAGGCAGGCCCATATGTGCATCTATAGATTTTACGAACATTGAGACTGTGCCTTGAGGTTAATTCACATGATGTTTTTTTTCCTTTTCAAGCAAGATCGCTTTAGTCAAGGGAGAATAATGTGTATCTTTTTGCTACACCTATTTTTTTATTGTTTTTTGCAAAAAGAAAATTAATTTGCTTTCATCCTTAGTTTATACATCTTAGCCTAATGATGCCAGTGAGGCCATTTTCCATCTTTACATGTAAATGGTATAGTTTTAGATTAGGCACTCACTGAGCATTTGGTGGCTTGGCCAAAACCTTTATGTGAGGTGTGTTTGGATGGTTTTTCTACCTGATGTGAGACTCCATAGTGGTATGCTTCCATGCACTGAGGATCTAACAGATACTAGATGTTCATAAAAACATGTCGAGTTTGATAGCTGCTTTAGATTTGAGCATATATAAATCCCATGATAGGGAACTCATTTCTTACTGGGGTGGTGTGTACTCAACGTGTAGTCTATGACCCACTGAAAAAAGCATAATAATTTTTGGGCAATTTGAGACTGAGTAGTTTCATGAGATATTACATTTGGTCTCATTTGCTAGAACGGAGTGTTTTGAGAAGGCAAAAACTTGAGCTCTGTCATGTTTCCTATCTCACCTTCTCATCGAGACAGCAGCCCTTCTACAAACCGCAACTCTTTCCACTGCAGGGGAAATGAGGCTGCAGTGACATGTGCATCTGCTGAGGAATATAAGAGACACAGATATAGAGACAAAGAGTAAGGCGAACACAAAGAACTAGTGAGATACACAAAATGGGAAGAAGATACTCAAAGGAACAGATAGACAGGTGGAACGGGGTCACACAGAGAGGCTAAGACGTGGGAGAATGAGACTGAGAGAGAGAAAACGAGGGAGACTTAAGACTATGCCTCCAAACACATCAGTAAGAAAAATAGAATTTAACCTGCATTACTCACATCATTGTCTTGGCTAAATGGCCTGATATTGATTGCTGTGGTAGGGATAGCCTTAGGACAGTGCCAACCAAGGGGCATTAGAGTCATGAATGTCAGTGCCTGGTGATGAAGTGCTGGCGTTTTGTCTTTACAGTGAGCGGCTGGAAGTGGGCAGACAAATAGGTTATAGGTGGTGACTATGTCTAGGTCGAAGGTTTTAGTACACACAATCCTGTACTCCCTCACCTACCAACTACAGGACCACACTGTGTTTTCATTGATGGTAGCATTCCAGTCTCAGTTCTGCTGTTTAGATGTGCAATGGGTGTGAATGTGACAGTCAGTTCTGTGAGGTATTCATGCATAGCAGATGGCGTTTCGTAAGTGCGGGAGGCAATTTCAGTTTAGTGCAAAATCACGATACTAAACGGTGATGATTTTGATATTGTATTTTCCCTTGAATGGCAGTGATGAAGCACAGTGGTGCCGATGCTGTGAAGAGAACTGATGTGATGATTTCTACGTCACTGAATGCCTCAATTTAAACGTTAACTCGGTTAAGGTTACTCAAGTTAAGAATTTGCGAAGAGATGGGGTGTGAACTAAATGTGTTCATTTTCTCTGGATTCTTGAAGTTTTTACATTTCATTGTAGAAAATATTGAATTGCAACCCGAATTGCAACTTTTATATATTGTGAAAAATCATGATAAAGACACTAGAATTGTATTGTAGTTTCAAATCCAGGAAGTCTTCCCACTGATTTCCACAGCCCTGATAGACATAGCACCATGGGTTGGAGAGGTCTAGGCTGTGTTGGAAAAACTGTAGACTGTACCAGAGGCCGTGAGGGCCACTCACTGCACTTTATCACTGTACGGATTAGAAGACAATCCTACGGCTGCTGCGTGTGATCGGTCTGAAGATTTGTCCAGAGCTTTTTGACCAGTGGAGTGGATTCATATGATTAGAGTTCTGCAACACGTGTCACCACCACATGCCCGACTACCACTGCTCCCAGAATAATGCAGCCACAGCCAACCTAAGTGACTCAGGCAAACCTGCACATGGACCGGGAGGCCTCAAACTGTTTGCCTAGTGAATGTCTATCCATCCTCAAAGAACAAGGAATATAAAGATGAAGGGATGAATTCCCTGTATGAATTCTTAATCTGTTTCTCAGATTTGATATAGTCTTGTTTTAGTTTAGTATTCCTATATCAATAATACACATCCATTTTGGATGTTAATGTCACTGGTATCAGACAGGATGAAATTTGAAACTTAGAATTACCCTGTATTCTTAATATTTGTGCTATCTATTGAACTATCAAATCTGCATAAAATGACTTGTAGGTCAGACAGTAAGTTGAAAAAGGAGAGGGCTAAGGGTTATGTATGACACCTCACACACAACACATTAGGCCCACTGTCATTCTCATTTGGTGTTTACAGGAAGCACTGGTGTGTGTGTTACACATGGTGCACCCTCCCAACTCATTCTACTTTATACACATTGTGATGTCATGAGAGGTAGTGTCATAAAGGGGAGATACATTCCTTCCCGGTGGCTGCAACAACAACTACAAAACGCATAGGCAGCAGGGCAATCAGGACAATCATTGCTGCCCAGTTGAAACCTGTAACTTGATTGCCCCAGTGACGGTAAGAGAAAATGGCTTGGATAAGGAAGTACAAGGAGAGAAGAGATAATTGCTGTTCTGTTGCAGAGAAGACGGAGACTGTAATTTTAGTTTCGGATACTTCTTTTTATTTTGCTCATCATCTGTATCTGGGGACTTGGGTTGACCTATTGTGAGAGGACTGAATACACTGAATTTAAGTTTGGAAACAACAACTTGCTGTCTTCATTTCCTGTGTCCGCACCTCAAAAGCTCCCAGAGAAAAGCCCCTGACCTCTCAAAACATCAGAAGAGGTGGAGAATGCAGCTTGAGGAGTGGGGGAGATTGAATGTCCATCAGTGCTTTGACCATTCACCTTGCAGAGTTGAGTACCAGTGAGATCAAAATGGAGGGCATGTTGAAGCTGCTGTCCTGAAGCCACCAGCTCCAAGTGTAGACTAGTTGGGCTCTTTTGGTGGGGGAAACAAAAAAGGCAATATGTTGAAGGAGGAGGAACCCACGCTACAGAGGAGCCAGCTGCATGGAGATGGGCCAGAAACCACCAGCCCTGTAGTTCACGCCAGTGATTATTATCTCTAAAATGGAACCCGCTGATAGTCTAGAGGCCTCTCTCCAAACATTTGAGACTTCTGCAACTACAGAAAAATGGCCTAAGGACCAGTGGGTCAGGATCCTCACCCCGTTCCTCTCAGGAGAGTTACAAAAAGCATTTCAAGACCTGGATGTGACAGTAGCCAATGACTGTGATGTGCTGAATAAGGAAACGATGAGTAGAATATAACCTACCAACTGTGGGAAGGCTCAGCGTTTCCATAATTGGGGTTTTAGAGATGACCATTCCCTGGACACAGACACATGAGATGATTCATATCACAAAAAAGTCGCTTGATCCCAATAAAAGAACTGCAGCAGCCGTAATTGAGGCCATTGTTGTAGATTGATATTTACGTGCCCTATCTTACCAGGCACAGTGGGTTATCGGTTGCAGTTCTCTGGCTGTAGCTAATGCCTTGGTGGAGGCAGTTAAACAGTACCAGGCTACTACTGAAATGTTCCACATAGGGTAAAATGAGCAATCTAAGCCTCCTGGACATCAAACAACTGTTTGTCCACCGCCCCCAAAACCCAACCAAGGTAATACAGCCCGGCAGCTTTATATACAGAGACTGTATCAGGTTAAGCCTGAGCAAAGAAGATAAAGTTGGCTAGGGACACCAGGAGATGCTTCAGATGTGGGGATCTCGGTCACATATCTTGGCAGTGTGACAAGGGGAATGAACCAATGCCCACAGTGGAATCCTCTGGCAGCCAGCCTACACACCTCTCTGCTTCCTTAATGGGGGGGTAACAGATGATCAAGCTTTTACATGCCTTTTGAAACTAAATAACCAAGATGTGGAAGCTTTGTTGGACTCAGGAAGTGCCTACACACTAGTTCAAAAAATTCTTATAGAAGGAACAGACTTGCTCCAGGAAGAGACACTTGTCAGTATCCCACTAGTACTTTGAAGTTGGTCCCAACACAAGACATGTGTGAAGTCAGTGCAGGAGTTCTGGATGCCCTGCCAGTTTCACTCTTAATAGGATGAGATTGCCCCCTGTTCTACAGACTCTGGAGAGAAATACAAGAGAGATAGTCCAGGCTTAAGAGCAGCAGACTTAAGAGTGTCAAAGACTAGTTTAACACATACCTCTCGTTCAGGTAATATTCTTCTCAGCACTGTAGAATCATACAGGGATGCTGGGTCAGCTCCCAAATGGGATGGGGGAAAGCCCCAAGAAATCCACTAGGCATGCTCAAATGAAGATACCCAGCAGCAGACAGACCACCTCTACTTTCATCCCAGTAAAGCTCAATTCAATGATTCTACATTGATACAGTTGGAATCAAAATTATTCAGCCCCCACTGCAAATCAGGGTTATTAGTCAAATATACAAACTAGCTGCTGTTTAAAAAAATCAATAAAGAACATTTTAGAAAGCTCAACACAACTAATATTACAGGTGGTGTCAACAAATTCAACAAAAAATGCTGAAATGAATGACTACTGCAATCTCAAAAGTATTCAATCCCCTCATGACAAACATCTGTAGTATTGGTAGAGTACCCTTTTGCAGTTATGACCTGCTGCAAACATGATGCATAGCCAGACACCAACTTCTGGCAGCATTCCTGAGGAATCTTAGTCCATTCCTTATGGGCAAAGGCCTCTAGCTCACTAATACTCTTGGGGTTGCGTGCCACAAAAACATTTTTCAAATCCCAGGATTGAATCCATTTTGCCCTCAACATGCTGCAGGTTTCTAGTGTCAGAGGAAGTGAAGCAGCCCCAGAGCTTCATGCTTCATCGCTCCACAGAACAGAATCCCAAAACCTCTTTGGCTTGACTAGAATTTGGACAATTTTGACTAGAATGTGTTTCAAAGGCAGAAGAAAAGTCAGCTCCAATTTACTCTGAACTATATAAATAAGCTAAAGAGGTTTTGGGACTGTTCTGTGGAGCGATGAAAGAAGATTGGAACTTTTTGGGTCTATAGATAAACAGTACATCTGGAGGAAGAAGAATGAAGCATACGCTGAAAAGAACACCCTGCCTACAGTGAAGCATGGCGGTGGCTCAGTGATGATGTGGGGCTACTTCACTTCCTCTGGCACTGGAAACCTGCAGCGTGTGGAGGACAAGATAGATTCAATCAAGTATCAGGAAATCCTGGGAGAAAACGTCATGCCATCTGTGAGGAAACTGAAGGTTGGGCATCATCAGACCTTCCAGCAGGACAATGATCCGGGGGGCGGCATAGCTGATAGGGGCGGCATAGCTCAGTGGGTAGAGCGGTCATCTGGCAATCGGAAGGTTGCAGGTTCGATCCCCGGTCCTGCATACAGCATGTCGAGGTGTTCTTGAGCAAGACACTTAACCCCTAACTGCTCCCCGAGCGCCATATGTTGGCAGCTCACTGCTCCTATACAATAGGTTGGGTCAAAAATGCAGAGAAATCCAAATTTCCCCTTGCGGGACTGATAAGGGAATCCTTTTTTTTTTTCCTTTTTTTTTTTTTTTTTTTTTATCCCAAGCATAGCTCAAAGTTCACTAATACTTGGTTTCAGAAGAAGTCCTGGAAGATACTAGAGTGGCCATCACAGTCATCTGACTTGAACCCCATTGAAAATCGTTGTTGGGATTTGAAAAAGGCGGTTGCAGCACACAAACCCAAGAGTATTAGTGAACTAGAGGCCTTTGCCCATGAGGAATGGACTAAGATTCCTCAGGAACACTGCCAGAAGTTGGTGTCTGTCTATGCATCATGTTTGCAGCAGGTCATAACATCAAAAGGGTGCTCTACTAAGTACTAAAGATGTTTGTCATGAGGGGGTTGAATACTTTTGAGACTGCAGCAGTCATTAAAAGCATCATTTTTGTTGAACTTGGAGAAACCACCTGTAATATTAGTTGTGATGAGCTATTTAAAATGTTCTTGTTTAATTTTTTTTTTAAACAGCTGCTAGTTTGTATATTTGACTAATAAACCTGATTTGCAGTGGGGGCTGAATAATTTGGATTCCAACTGTAAATGCTTTATAAAATGTGAGAGTACTAGAAGGTATGGATCCAGGGCAGGGGTGGGATTCAATCTTCCCACATTTTGCTGTGAAGAATGGACTGCTGGACTAGATGGTAAAAGTGTGATATGACATAAAAGAGCAGTTTTGTTGGTTCCCAAACCTTTCTGGCCCACAGTGTTACACCTGGCCCACACACACCTACTTGGGGCACATCTTGGAGTGGAAAAGACAAAAGAAATAATTTTTAAGCGGGTAATTTGGTCTGGCATCCACAAAGAAATGAAAATAATTGCTGAAGTGGTCCATAATACCAGCCCACTACCCCCTGGCCCTCATTTAAAAATCCCCTGATTCCCCTCCCTATCATTGAAGTCCTCGTTGAAAGGATTGGGCTAGATATTGTAGACCCCTACCCAAATGTTCTCAGGGCCATCAGTTTATTCTATTCTTAGCAGACTATTCTACCTGTTATCTCAAGGCCATATCCCTCAGAAAGGCTACAGCCCAGCAGATTCCTAAAGAAGTGTTTCTCCTGTAGAGTAGGAATTCCAACGGTAATATTGATAGATCAGGGAACCCCCCTTTGTGTCTCTTGTCATCAAGGGTCTGTGCTCCCTCCTAATGATCAAGCACCTCAAAACCTCAGTACACCACCCTCAAACAGATGAGCTGGTAGAGAAGATCAGGAAGACCATTAAAACCATGCTAAGAAAGACAATGGCACAAAATGGCTGCAACTGGGACCAGCTCCTCCCCTACCTTATGTGTGCAGTTAAGGAGGTACCCCAAGCCTTTACAGGCTTCTCACCCTTTAGCTCCTGTAGTGTCACAAACCCAGGGGGCTTCTTGACCTGGTTAACCAAGCTTGGGAGAAACAGCTTAGTCCTCACCACACTGTTATTGAGCATGTGGAGGCTATGAAAGACAGGGTGGCTGCCATTTACCCCAAGGTCAGAGAACATATGGCGAGAGCTCAGAAAGAAAAGCAGGCACCCTACAATGACCCTGTGCATCCCAGAGAGTTCAGGCCAGGGGACCAGGTTCTGGCACTAGTGCCCACTGTGGAATGTAAGTCTCTAGCCACTTGGCAGGGGCCATATGAAGTCATTGAAAGATGGGAGAGGTGAACTATAGGGTAAGGCAAACGGGAAGGAGGAAACCAGAACATACTTACCACATGAACCTATTGAAGAAATGGCATACTGCAGAGGCTCTGTTCAGTAATTTACCACTGAAAGACAGGAACACCACCAAGGCAGGGCATAAAGGAGGGCCCAGATATGTCACCCATGGGATGACAGGAGTGCCTGGAGCTGGTGGAGTGTAACTAAGATGTGTTTTCAGCCAAGCCAGGCACTACAGATCTCACTGTACGGGAAATTCACACCAAGCCAGGTAAGGTAGTCAATCAGTGGCCCTACAGAGTATCTGAGGTCCATAAAGAAACAATAATACAAGAATCACAAAAAAGAGGTGAATCGGTAAAACTGGATCAGAAGTTTATTAAGAAACATTTCATCTTTCAAATGGATGACCTCTTCATTCTGATCAGATTGCAAGCATCCCCTCCCTTTTATAAACAGTACATCGATGCGACACCCCAATAGGCTGGGCTCATGCCAAGAGGATGGCGCAACACAGGAGAGCCAACACGTCAGGCCAGGACTCTGTGGTCTACACCCATCTACAGGCTAGTGGCCACTCATTCAAGATGATGATGTTCACATCCTTGATAGGGAGGAACGCTGGTTTGAAAGGGGGGTTAATAAGGCCATTTATGTGAAGAGGGAACAACCATTGTTGAATGGGGTGGTGGCCTGAGAGTACATCCGTCGGCATCTTACAATGCTGTGATTTCAAATATTCCCCAATCCTTTGTGAATAGTGCTCATTGCCACTGAATGTGCAGTAGATCACACAACTCGCATATGAACCCAGCCTATTGTTGTGTGGTATCAATGTACTGTTTATAAGGGGGAGGAGATGCTTGCAATCTGCTCAGACTAAAGATGTCACCTGTTTGAGTGATGAAACATTTCTGAATAAACTTCTGATCCAGTTGAACCGATTCACCTCTTTTTGTGATTTCCTTACCTGAATTATTGAGCAGGCATCAAAACAATTAGACAATTGAAAAGATCCTTGGGCTCGGGTTTATTGAAGAGTCCCACAGTGCTTGGGCAAGCCCTATTGTGATTGTCCCCAAACCAAATAGGTCACCTCAATCACCTTATAGGGGCGGCATAGCTCAGTGGGTAGAGCGGTGTTCTGGCAATCAGGTGGTTGCAGGATCGATTCCCGGTCCGGCAATAGGCATGTCAAGGTGTCCTTGAGCAAGACACTTAACCCCTAACTGCTCCCCGAGCACCATATGTCGCCAGCTCACTGCTCCTAAAAATGCAGAGAAATCCAAATTTCCCCTTGTGGGACTGATAAGGGAATCATCATCATCATCATCAAATCTGTAATGACTTCAGAAAACCAAATGAGGTGTCCGAGTTCGACACTTACCCCATGCCCCTGGTAGATGAACTAATAGATCGACTGGAGATGGCTCATTTCATCACGAAGGGATACTTGGCAAGTTCCACTTACCCCAGTTTCTAGAGACACAACGGCCTTTGCAACAATTGAGGGGCTTTTCCAGTACAACAAAATTACCCTTCGATCTGCACGGAGCCTCCTCCCACATTTCAGCGGCTGATTGACCAGGTCCTGTGACCCCACAAAGAGTATATGGCAGCCTATATAGATTAAATAGTGATACATAATACAGATTGGCAAAGTCATCTGCCCCATGTACAGAAGGTACTGGATGCCCTGCGTGCAGCTGGTCTCAGCCAATCCCAGCAAGTGCATGCTATAGTGAAACTATAGAATGCTCTAAACTATAGCCTATAGTGAAACCAAGTACCTCAGATATACCGTAGACTGTGGCCTTGTCAAACCTCACGATGCTAAACTGAGGGGCCATCCAAGATTGCCCACAGCCTGCATCAAAGAGACAGGTGAAATCTTTTGTGGGCCTTGTGAACTACTAATGGTGCTTTTTTCCTAACTTTTTGGATCTTATCGCCTTGACAACTAAGAGACATTCCTGAATGGTAAAGTGGACCCAATTGGCAGAGGAGGGCTTTATCGGCCTTAAGCAGGCCTTGTGTTCCCACTCAGTTCTGGCAGCCCCAAACATCAACCAGGAGTTTGTTGTTCAGGTAGATGATTCGGTGGTGGGTCTTGGAGCAGTGCTCCAAGCAGTAGAGAAGGGGGAGGAGCACCCCCATCCTCTATTGTAAGCAGAAAGTTGTTGCCCCAGGAGAAAAGATACTCTACATTGGAAAAGGAATATCTGGCAGTTAATTGGGCCCTCAAAAACCCTTCTCCATAACTCCATGCTGTGTAAATTCCCACTGCTCACAGACCATGCCTCTTGGCAGTGGACATCAAGAAATAAAGAAACAAACAGTCGAGTAACAAGGTGGTCTCTCAGTCTCCAAGCCTTTAACTTCTCTGTTGGTTACAGGGCAGGGTGGAAACACAGGAATGCCAATGCCCTTTTGCGAAGAGATGTCCTATTGACCTTTATTTACCCTGCTGGAGGCCTCAAGTCAGAGGAGGGAGAATCAAGATGCCATGAGAGATAGTGTCAGAGAGGGGAGACACATTTCCTCATGGTAGCTACAACAACTATGAAACCCGTAGGCAGCAGGGCACTCAGGACATTGATTGCTGCCCAACTGAAACCTATAACTTGATTGCCCCAGTCGGGATAAAGTAGGTGAAGGAAAATACGATTGAGATGAGGAAGTGTAAGGAGAGAAGAGAGAATTTCTGTTCTGTTGCAGAGAAGACAGAGAACTGTAGTTTTGGTTTGGGATACCCGTTTTTGTTTGGTTCATCATCCGTTTACAGGAATTGAGTTGACCTGTTGTGAGAGGACTGAATACACTGAATTTAAGTTGGGAAACAACTCTTTGCTGTCTTCATTTCCTGCACCTCAATCGCTCCCAGAGAAAAGCTCCCAATCTCTTAAGACATCGCAACGTGTGTACACACATACAGACCACAATGCTCGCTGTTCAGCCTCAAAAGTGCAGTACCAAAACACTGATGCTGTCACGTACCCAGATTTAATTTGGAGTTTCACAGTCCTTAAACCTTGTGATTAGATTTTCAGGACATCTTGCATGACCATGTTATTTTATGGTGGGTTTTTGGGTGGTTTTTTTTGGGGGGGGGGGTTAATGCTTTAAAAAATCTTTCTGTAATATCTCTTTCTTTTGTGGTAGATATCCAGGCTTATTACCTGGGGTTTCTTAAGAACTAGACATGGAAAGTTGGGAGCACGAAGTTACATCTTAGTTGCATTACTTAAAAGTAACTCTATGTTAGCTGGTAAAAAATTTCAACATAATGTGTTCGCTTCAATCTTTTTCACTCATATGATTGTATGTTAGACTGTAAATTTGTCAGATATTTTGTGTGAAAACAACTAGCAACCAAATACAGCATTCCTGTCACTCTGCACATAACCTTCATGTCGGAGAGCCTTTTAGATAATGTAAAAATGATCCTTTTGAATCATATAAGATATATATAAGATAAGATAGGACTTCTCTAATCTTGGACTTTCCAGCTAGTTATACAAGATACAGCTCAAGATACAGCTTCGTATCAGCTGAGAGGCCTCCTAAAGTTTTCCGCATCAACCGTGCTTAGCTTTTCTCTCTATTGTTATTAATGCCGTTGGCTTGCCGAAACACGTTGATTGCCTTCTGAGTTATATCGGTACTCCATGTTATTCAATAAGATGTGTGTGTGTGTGTGTGTGTGTGTGTGTGTGTGTGTGTGTGTGTGTACAATATAAAT
>OMLC01047375.1:0-11520 GCA_900302585.1 Regalecus glesne | reverse complement strand
CTCACACACACACACACTCGCGCGCGCACACACACACACACACACACACACACACATATATAAAATTCATATCTGCAGTCCCTGCATGTCTTCATGTCTTTCTGATGGTGGGGGGATACCGAAACAGACATGAGAACATGCAAACTCTACACAAAACCGACCCAGGAAGGAATTCGAACCCACAACCTTCTTCCTGTGAGGCAACAGTGCAAACCCTTGTGCCGCCGTGCCACCCTTTAAACCAGGAGATACAATTACGTAGCTGATATGCATGTGCCGAGATATATGGGCCCACAGCTGTGTTTCCCATAAACAACAACGTGCATGGGGTTCGTTCCTCAACCAGGAGCCAGCTGCACTGACAACAATTCCACCGTGTCTTTCATCTCACCCATAAAGACTAAAATGTCTTTCCAGGGAACGAGTCTGTACAGGAGTCCCTTTTCCTTTCAGGAGGAGGGGGTTTACCTGTTATTTACCTACTCTCTGCACTTTATTGTATCCACCGGCTAATGAAAAGTGAATCTAAAGAGCACAGAGGAAATTAGAGTGAGTGAGAGGCATGTCATCATCGCAAGCCACAGACAATTTGGGAAATGCCTTCTCCTCTAATCCACATGTCTGTGTCGGAAGAGGGGGCGCTGACTGTCAGCTTCTAATATTGGGCGTGTTGAGGAGGAATAGGGTGGTTTGGCTGGCAGATTAATGCATGTGAGGTGATTGTGAATGAGTGCGTGTGCATATGTGAATATATATGTAAGGTTCTACGTGTATGCGCGCACGTAGGGGAGGGAAAAAAATGGCTGTGCTGCAGAAGGTTTAAAAAGGTGTGAGATGACCTCTGATTAGTTGGGTGTACTATTTCATACCTCCCAGCCTTATCTGTGGGGATTAACCAAGGCCTGTGGGAGCTAATCTGACTGAACCAAGTGGGTGAAACCCTGTGACCAGTGGTGTCAAGGTGAGTACTTATATACACATTAGAGCACGGGCAGGCACAGAGGAGTATATTTGCTTTGTCTTCATGCTATATTGTGCCTGTGTCCGTGTCCGGGTGTTGGCCTATTGTCTGGATCCGCGTCCGCGCTGCCCCCGTACAATGTGCTATATTGTGCCTTTGTTGAAATGCTTGTGGGCTGCTTGTGGCTTTCTTTAACTCAAGCCCTCACACTCTTAAATTCTGATTGCTATGACGTAAGCTTTAAACCACAGTCACGTCTTTTATATGTCGGTGTCACCACGTCTTTCCATCCAGCATGTGAAAAACAACTCCCTTTCCCTCTCAAGGATCCACCCACATGGACATGGACGGTTGCATCTAACACTGGGCTACTGTTACTAGGCCAGAACCACCGCCTAATTGGACGTGCTCTTGAAATTTCACACACATTTGTCTTGTTCCACGATGCTAAACAATACATAGATATCTGGCTTGGAGGGCATGGAAATGATATTAAGTGTGGTTGGCTGAGTGTGGGTGGGGTTTTGATCTTGTAAAAGTGAATATGCTGTATTCTCATTGAGCCTGCTTCAGTGCATCCATGTACTTGCAACGGATGACCAGAAAATTTGGCAATGATATAAAAGAAATTCTAACGTGAGTGTAATTTAAATAGGTTTTAATTACTGGTGTTGAAATGCAGCAGTGTCGGGAACTGTTTGGAATTCCCCTTACTGTAAATGTGTAATGTGTCATACTGCTCTATTCCCAAAGCATAATTAATTCATCCATCACTAAAGACTTATCCGAAGTCGGGTCGGAGTGTCATGCTAGAGTCTATCCCAGAACTCATTGGGTGAAAGGCAGGGAAACACCCTGGAGAGGTCACCATTCCATCTCAGGGCTTTAGCAGTCGAGGGTTCAGTGTCTCGCTCAAGGGCACTCCAACAAGCTTTCCTGCAGGGACCAGGAATTGAACCACTAATCTTCCGATAACGAGAGGACTCCCCTACCTCCTGAGCTATGCCACCTCCCTAACTGATATGTCAAAATGAATAATGATCCCAATTCACAGTTATGATTACATTCTTTTCTAATTTGAAAGTTGGCAAAAACAGGACACCATGAAAAGCTATGGAACAAGTTAAATATACCACCTACAATAATAATGATAACTGGGGATTGGATGGTAATGATCGTAAGAGACGTAAAAAGTTGGCAGATGCTTGGGTTACAAGGGGCGCGTGGCGCCTACGCAACTCATTGCCCCAGAACTGTTGCAGGGGGGTGCTTACAAGTGGGTGCTGGGTGGTGAGCCGGATGAAACATAATATGACTTGTAAATATCAGCAGGGGTGTCTGACTTAGGTTAAGTATATGACTCATGCCCCCCCTCCCACACACAAACAAACACTATTCCAGTTTAGGCATTCAAAAACACAGGAACTCCTGGGCTGACTGTTTTTATTGTTGTTGTGACGCCTGTGCTGCATTCACTGCTACCTGGCATCAGCAGGATGGCATGTATCAGCAGACGTGGGTATCTGCCACACCTCTGTTTGAATTTGCTCGTCTTCTTTGCTTGCTGAGGGGTCCAGTTTGGCATCTGGTTTAATCTGTTGTTACAGGACCACATAGTTTAGGAGATAGGTCGATTAGAAACTAAAAGGCTGGTGGACTGGTGGTACGATCCCTTGGTTACTTCAGATAGCATGTCGGCGAGTCCTTGAGCGAGACACTGAACTCTTAATTGCTTGGGACATCTGGCATATTTAAATTCTGACAGGCCTGTTTAATATATCACAATTAGTCCCCACATTGTACGGGTAAACACAGACTCAGATCAAGCTTGAGGCATTAAGGCCGGATGCCCTTCCTGACACCCTGCGGTGTGTTCAAACCCCCAGCCTCTGGCTCGTCAGTACCTAAAGTGTGTGCTCTATCAATTAGCTACTCTCGCCCCTCAGCATGTTTACATTGTGGATGTTCATTGATATACACTGTCCCTATGACAAGAGGATTATCTATTATTTACTTATATAGCTGAATAATGCAGGTGAGCCGACAGGCTTAACGAGTCAGGTCTGAGGCCAAACACAAGGTGTTCAAAGCAGGTCCATGCCTTCCTGTCACAATCAGATGTGATGTCAGGAGCGAATGAAAGAAGTGAGAGCATTTAGCTTTAACATGACCAGCAAACACAAAATGCACTGCAGAGTTGAAGTCCAAATGAAATAGTTGCCATGACAACAGGCCACTGTGCGATAGAGGAGGAGTCATATAAGATAAGGCCATAATGAGGCCAAGATAGTCATACACTAGCCTACTTAACATCTGGAGTCTGAGAACCATCTCAGATGAGAACATAATTGATGACAGAACACCCACACAATGACAACATTATTCACATTAGCCTCAAGTGTGTAGGTTGATAATTAGTGACATAAAATATAAATAAATGCTACTTACATCCTATGCACACCTACCAGGCTCTTTTTGTAGGGGTGGCATAGCTCAGGAGGTAGGGCGATCATCTAGTAATAGGAGATTGGTGATTCAAGCCCCGGCCCCAGTAGGTGTATCAACGTGTCCTTGAGCAACATAATGAACCCCTAACTGGCACGTGGTGCTTGCGCTCACTGCTCCTACACAACAGGATGGGTTAAATGCAGAGAGAAAAAACCCATAGGCCTTGGTCACGTTGCAATAAAACACTTTGTATTCTTTCAATGTGCCAGCTAGCCAACTCCACTGTGTGGATTTTGCTACACAGCAGTACACATGTATATCATTATGGACAGGGGTGGCATATCTCAGTAGGTAGAGTGGTCGTCTGGCAATCGGAAGGTCACAGTTTCAATCCCCAGTCCTGCAAAAAGCATGTCAAAGTGTCCTTGAGCAAGACACTGAACCCCTAACTGCTCCCGGAGCGCCATACGGTGGCAGCTCACTGCTCCTATACAATAGAATGGGTTCAAATGCAGAGAACTCCAAATTTCCCTTTGAGGAACTAATACGGGAATCTATTTTTTGTCTTTCTAATGCACGGGCACACCACTTTTTTTAATTTACCATAATGCAGTAATTAGACTCAGTGCTGACATTAAGAGGGGTCTGTGCATGCAGGTCTCAATGCAGCTACATTACCTCCTTGTATGCTAGTTTTACCTCTGCAGCTATGCCTTCAGGTAGAGGTTAGCCAGTGAACCTTTAAATGGGTGGTTTGGGGTTTTTTGAAACAAGATGTTATGACTCACTTCCTGGTATTGACGTTAATACATGGACATTTTTCTGGTCCAGGGGTGGGCAACATCATCTAGATAGCTGTGTACCAACGAAGCAGATAAACACCAGGTTAAATTAATCTATTGGTCTTAGCTGAAGACCTTGATTAGTACACTCGGATGTGTAACTTCCTGGTTGGAGCTAAGACCTGAACCCACACCGGCCCTTTCTGGATCATGTTACCCATCCCTCACCCTGGTCACTGACACCAGTTTTCAGAAATCTCGCCACTTACATATTGTAGCAAGTCAGCATTCGTCAAAAACCGGGTCAGCTGACTAAAATAACACTTTATAATTATTTAAAACAGAATACGTCTGCCATGTACTACTGACGTTCTCTGTCCTCACACACCAAGACGTCAATTTTTACCTGTCACCATTAGTCCCATGGACACGGTGGGATCAAATCCACATCTGACTCGTCAGTTCCAGAAGTCCAACTTCTACCACCGAGCTACCAGACCGGATTCTCGCCCCTCACAGACAGACAGACACCAACTTTCGCAGACATTTTGAAGGGCTTGCTACACTAACCTGAAAACCGCCACCCCACCTAATTCAGCCAATCAGGGCCTCCATCTGTGATCACATTACTTTTTATTGGCCAAACGAACTGCATAGCGGTAAACGGTTTAGGAAACGCAGATTCGCGTTTTGAAGGGGAAGCTCGGCCAAAGAGGGTAAATGGTCTGTTGCCCGGACACCAAAACCATGTAGTTGTACATGTGATAATACTTCTAAGCTATAGCGTCAGTCTGGAAAGAGAAAGAGCAACAAAAATACACGAAGTATGCTTTCTCCTGTGTCTGTGCATCAGTGAACGTTGTCGTGAGTCCCTCACACTACACCCAGACTGTCCCTTTAAGAATGGGAATGTCTCCTACACCACCTGAAAGAAACACGAGATTTGATCGTAAAAAAAAAGTGCCAGCCCAAAACACGCCATGTGGATTTCCCACACTCTTGAGTCATGTCTATGAAAATGATATCGTGTGGCAAGAGACAACACGGGAGATTCGAGGGTGTGTGTCAAGCAGCCTCATGCAACAGAAACAAGAGACAGGCTCCTGCCCTGTGGGGCCAGCCTAGATTTCACAAGAATGTGAGTTCATGCACTGCTCAGAGACGTAGACCATTAGCTTAAGCATTGATGGTTGTTTTGGCCATGGGGGACAGGAGTGTACCAAAATATGTGCACTTTATTCCTCTGTTTACCTATTTCATGACTTTATTCAGGCCTGAGATAGAGGGAACAACCATGCTGAAGAGGCTGCTCCCCTTGAATAGGGTGAGATGAAGGTGTGAGATAGGAGGGAGATTGTTCATATCAAGGTTGTCCCTTGAAGATATTCGTGTTTTCGAAGTCAAGACCCCCGCATAGGCCGCTATCTTATTTCTCCAATAGCACCACACGCCCTAACCCCTTGTCTTGGTAGAAAAGCTGATAATCACATGGGGTCGTCTGTGACCCTTATTCCTGTGGGAATGTGCTCCGAGACTTTGACCTGGTATTCTTGTCTAACCCTGCTCCCGTCGAACACACACACACACACACACACACAAATCTTCCTCTCCCCCCTGTGGCACTCATCTGGTCTCACTTTGGGTTTTGGGGTCTGGATTTGGGGGGACACAATGGAGCACTGAGACAGAACATCAGGAGGGGCTTTTTTGGAGCACTTCCCTGGATTTTGCAATAAGCGATTCATCATTTCCAACACTGGTTGCAATGGACTGAGAGTGAGAGAGGCTAAGGTAAATCTAATATCCATGTTCCTCTCAGTAGACAGCCACAGTGGAGGTAGACAGGAAATGAGGGAGAGGGGTAGACATGTAGACAATGAACCAGATTCAAACTGGCGGCGGTTGTAACCATGTGGCCTGTGTTCTAACCACTCGACTACCGAGGCGCCCCCCATATCCCTTCATAAATTATCAAGTATCCTGATATTTGATGATTCAAGATACTTCCTGGACCCTGGCTGTGTCTTGGTCATGACATGGCAGAGCACTCTCCACACATGACCTAGATATTAAAAACAGTCAAGATAGGATAACGAACAGAGAACAATAATACAGTGTATAGAGAGTGACATAGAGGGTGAAGAGGGACTTGCTTCGCTGGCCCAACAGTTAAGGAACTGCCACGTGCAGATGTGCGAGAACCGAGTCTTGTCCATGCCAAGCGATGCTATTAATCATGTATTCCAATAAAAGAGGGAGATGAATAGATGGTTCTCCGAGATGGATTGATAGTGGTATTATTGAATACTCCAGAGGGTTGGTGTGAAACCTTCAAAATCAATGTGTGCTTGTTTGTGTGTAAGGGATAATAAAGCAGCAGAGGTGAATGGAATTCCCCTCTGGAGAAATGACAGGGATCCACCTGGGTTCTCTCCAATACACATGCAAGCCGTGCCACATGCAAATAAACAGCCCGTGCACACAAGTATATACATGAATATGCATATCTTAAAAGGCTTGATTGGAAACCAATCATTTGGCTAAACGTAGGATTCAAGCATTAGTTACCTTGATGAAAGAAATCAAAACATGAAGCAATTACAACCAACAAACAGACACGTAGAAAAACATAGGCCTGCTCCTCCAGATTAGTCCACCATCTTCCTCAAGGCACGGGTTTCTCATCTGCCTCATTTATGATGTTATCGCCGATGAAAGACCAAAGTCCAAACACATGGCAGCATAGGACTCCATGCCCGTCTCATAACACTGGGAATGATGTAGATTATAGGTCACTGATGGGGTTATAATCGCTCAGAAGAAGAAAGGGCTCTGTATCCAGCAAAAGCACCACTGAACGCTCTTTTCCACAGAAGTTAGCAATCAGCACTGCCAAAGGGGCAATTTTAGCTATTAAGACCACCCATCTGGGACCGGTGGGGGGCCCCAGGGTTCGGAGTTCTATACAGAGCATACGTATGTATACACACATACACACACACACACTTATTTACATGAAAACACACACATGCCTAATCAACTGAACACAAGTGTGCTAGTGGAGGAGGAAGCCCAACATTGGGAATAATAAAAACAAGAGAGCAGCAAGGCAAGCAGACACATAGACAGATATATGGTACACACAGACACACACACGCACGTACACACACACAGACACACACGTACCATGATCTGGATCTCATATGGAGTACACTGGAAACACTAAACCAAGATGAGAGAGGATGAGCAGCCACAAATTGAAGGGGGCTGGGGTTAGGTGGGTAGGTGGTGGTGGGGTTTCTGCATGGCACCATATCCAAAGAAAGACTGGGTTAATTACACTGTTCTCCCTTGCATGGTTCGGTTTATCCCCGGCGTCAAGATGCTTGAAGCATGGCGAAGACGTCTCAACGGCAACGGCCTTCGACACTTCTGGACGCCATGACACAAAACACGGCTGTTTCCACCGCCCGTCCCCACACTAAGTGTTTTAGAGCTGACCTTCCTTTGAAATCATCCATCTGAAACCCTAAACCTTGCTGAAATTTCCATCCTTCTGAAGCTGATGCATTTGATAAATGTTTCCTGGCCTCTTCCCTGGCGCGCTTTTATCTGCGGTTCAATGTCTTCCTTCGTACCATCTTAATTCTGTCAGGATTGTTCTTCCTGGACGCTGTTGCCGCCTTGCACGGAACGGAGAGGAACGGAGCAAGGACGTACACGAACACACATTTTGGGTACACACAAAATCTTGCGTGTACGCTAACGTGGACAGTTACAAGCCTTAAAAAACGAGTTTATGCGACTTGAATAAATTACTCACTCTGTGGGTTGGTAAGCCCAGGTCCCCTTTAAAACCCCTATAGTCTACCATAAAGTGGAGAGATGAAAGCAGACATTTTGGGTAAACAATCAAACGATGTTATTCTCCTGTTCTAAGCCTCCTCTCTTATCCCCCAGCCAATCCACCATCCACTCCTTAGCAGAAAGGACGCCCCCCCCATGATCTGAAGAATGAGGGGGGGCACCGCACAACACCAGCACCACACACCACAAATGTATACTTTTCCCTTCTTCTGAAGTAGGCCCGGCCAGCCCGCTCCTCTGTCTCCTGCTCCTATCTCCTGGGAGAGCGATGAGCCCGTAGATACCTGTATGTTCAAACGCCGCACTGTCGTCAAAGCCGGCGAACTGTCGAAACGGCCAGAAGAAGAAAAACACGACTTTGTGATCATGTGATAAGATGACAATAAGAGGGGGCAAAAAGCACTGAGGGCTTCATCGTTCCTCTTTGTCGTAGCCTGATGTTTATTTTCTCACCCAGGGCCCGCATGATGAGGATATCTAACTTGTTCTTTTACTTTGCAGCGAATCTGCGTTTACCAAAACAACCCCGTCACGTGATCAAAGTGACTGGAGATTCAAGAACTTTATTGTCATGGTTGGAGCACAACAAAATCGCCGTTGTCCGCCTCAAATGGTGAAAACAGAGACTAGAGACAGAGAAGAGATAAGACGTGAAATATCAGCTATGAAAAAGCACAGAGTCTAAACATTGACTACAAAATGTGAGCAATATAAAGAACAGCTAGAATTAGACTACAATCCAATCTATGAGGTGGAACAACATCATCAGCAAACATGCAGTGAGAACAGGACTTTCCCATTGTTTCATCCTAAACACATAAAGCTCTTGGAGACTTTGTGGGATTTTTTTCTCTTTTTTTGGGGGGGTAATGACTCTTTGTTCCACATTTACCCTGTTTACAGCATATATGGTCCATCAAAGTGTAGCCTCTATAAAGCGCCACAACTCGCAACATAGGCTGAAGTTTATGGAGTTTATAAACGACACATCATTTCATGTTCAGGTTGGCTGCTGGGTGTTTCTGATGGCAAGAGTAAAAAATTCTCGTTATTTGGGTTTTCATAACCCTTGCCTTCTCCCAAAACAGTTTTTTCTCCCCCGATTTAACGAGAACAATGCACAGCCCCGAGTGCCATGAGTTTCCGATCTCCCCTTTGTCCCATTCCATTGGCATACATAAAGGCCTTGTTTTAGCCATTCATTCATCTCACAAAGAAAGACAGATTTTTGGCCAGGCAGGGGAGGAGACATATGTGTGCTCTCTGAAACATATGGAGAACAGTTCCACTGCATATGGCAAGGCCCTACAATACCATGTGTAAGGTGGTAACTCACATACAATAGATGATGAAAGGACCCTCTTTATGTACATTGTTGTTACAATCCCCGAATTCTATTATTTGTTCATGCCATCTGTACATCTGCACATCTGTATATCTAATCACAGCTTTTGTGGGGTGCACAGCAAAGCCACTGAATGATGACTGTTTTAGGGGATACCAGCATCTTGAAGCTGGATTTGATGTCATTGCTTATGGACACAGAAGCGGACGTGTTCTCAAAACAGAACCAGGTGCGGGGACCCAGGAATAGCCAACAGCCAAGTGGCTTGTATCACTTACAATTAACCCAAGATGTCTGCGGATGAGTCAGAGGCACAGACATGTTTAGTGGTTGGGCATCGCCCGTGGGGAGGTGGAGTACTGGGGCTTTAATGCAATTAACAGTCCCTATTGCTTACCAGAGTAATGAGACCAGAAGTTCAACAGAAGAAAACATCTCATGGTTCTATCGTAGGATCTCCACTTCCTCCTTCCTGTTTGCTTCCCCTCGTCTCGGCCTCACAGCTGTGTCCTCGTGCCCTGTCCATGCCAACTTGAAAGTCAGTTAATTACAGTCCTGTTTGTTGGGTCATTTGGTTTTATTTTGGTCATGCTTATTTCCTTGTGTCCCTCTCTGTCTTTGAGTCCGTCCCCCTACCAGTCTCCCCGACATCCTCCTGGGGACTGTTTCGTCTGCGTCCTTTCTATGTTGGTCAACAGTACAGGTCATGCATGGCCAAGCCCCCCCACCCCCACCCCCGAGAAGGGAAGTTGAAGATGTTAATCATGTGAGTCATGTATTGGTGATGGGCTATGATGGGGGTGATAAAGAGGCTCAAAGTGGAGAGGATGAAGATGGCTCATCAAATGACTAAAAGAGGGATTAGGACTTCTATTTGTCTGTTCCTACCAAAGACTGAGAAGCTGTCTGCAATATTTGTAATAGGCTGGACTTGACTAGGGCTCCATCACTGAATTAAGTGAGATTACTCTGAATTACCAACTTTTTATACGTGTGGAAAACTCAAGATGTTCAAACAAGATGTTCCAGTCACAACCTTTTCTGTAGTGAACCGAATGCTGCTGATCGTTCTCATGATAAGATCCAGGTGCATCCCCAATCAACTCAGGGGGGGGTTCTAGGCAGAGGCAACCTCGGTGGTTGCCTAGGGAACCCCCCCCCCTCTTGACACTGAAAGCCCAGATGTGTCCAGGAAGAAAAATAGTCACTTTATTTCTGTGATTATGAAGTTGCTTGGTTAGAATGACATGTGTCCTCTGCATTCAACCCATCCTATTGTATAGGAGCAGTGGGCAGCTGCAGCACCTGGGGATCAATTCCAGTTCTTTTTCCTACTGCCTCACTCAGGGGCGCAGCCAGGAGTATTAACCCTAACATGCATGTCTTTTTGATGGTGTGGGGAAACCGGAGCACCCAGAGGAAACCCACACAGACATGGGGGAACATAAAAACTCCACATAGAAAGGATCTGGTATGGCCTGGGGTTCAAGCCCGGGACCTTCTTGCCGTTGGCACGGTGTTAACCACTCATTGATGATTTTGCAGTGGGGAAATCAGGGTGTTCTCCAGTTTTAAAACAGGTTGAATTTAACCTACATCTACCGTAATAGCACACAAAATTAAAATTTGAGTTTTTTTCCTGTTTATCCTTCTTTTATACCTATGGTCAAATATTTGATTTTACATTAGTAAACATTTCCTGTTGTTGTTTTCTATTTATTTAATATTTCTATGATTTATGTGAAGACAACACAACACGCTGTATGCTTTTTGTGTCCCTGATTGCACGCCTTGTTGCTGCAATGTTATTTATGCCATGTATATAACAGTTAAATCAAAATCAAGAAGTGCCCAAACCCCTCCGGACCCAGAACATGGCGCTTTTCCCCGGGTAAGGTGAGGAGGAGATGGATCCCAACCCCCCAGCTCTAGAATGGCCGGAGACGCCAATGATTGTCACATTTAAACGCCCATGACAAAATAGTGCGCTGCTCGCTGGATCAACACTTTATCAAAAGCGGCTTTTCAAGCTATGAAAATGTAGAAGTAATATGTTAGCATTCCCGGGCTTAATCCCCTACCTGACAATAAACCTTTCAACCTCCCCTCTGATGTTC
>OMLC01047368.1:2914-14334 GCA_900302585.1 Regalecus glesne | reverse complement strand
AGAACAAGTCGATTTACCACTCACATAGACATCACGACACGCCAACACACATCGCCATCTTCATACATCACGTACACATGCAAACACATATCAAACCAAAAACACAAATTGCAGTTTTGACATTAAATTTATTTGAAATGAGCCACAAATGTGATTTTTGGGCACATAACATATGTTCTATTACAGTCAACAGTATGGTTAAAAAACACTTAATAAATTAATGTACTGCAGTACACATGACATAGAACAGTAAACATAGAAAACCCACAATGGGGGAGAATTACATTGCATTTAAAACCGATTAGAATATACAAAATACGTCAGGCTTTTACTAAGGCAGCCTCTTTTAATGCTAGTTGTGTAATGTATAAATATAAATCTCTAAAGTGTGGTATTGCTGATGCGTCCTCAGACTTGATCAAACAGGAAGGAAGTGGCGTTGGCCTGAGACAAGAGCCTTCACAAAGCTGGAAGACTGCGTCACAGCACTTTCCTACAACTTGTTCTGAGATGGATTCAAATGTGGTGTTGCATACCAATAGCAGAGAACTTTATTCAAAACTACAATTCGCTGCGACACATCACCATCTAAGGGAAGACCTTGCCTAAACGCAAATGTGTACCAGTACCACCAGCCTCCTACCACCTCTCTTTACCCTCTGGTGTCTCGGGTACGCAGGTGCTCAAAATGAGCCTTCATCAGGCTGCTGAGTCCCTCCCTGACTTTCAGCAACAACACAAACCTCTCCAAAACTGTCGTCGTGTTTTGGGGGCTTTTTCGAATCTCATTTCTGCGTGCATTTGTCCCTTTCGTGTATCCTTAATGCTACTGCGTGGAAACATATCAGCTATTGAAAGCTATGCGTAGCTTCAAAGAGCATGCAGCGTGTGGCGGTGGGTGCTTTCAATGCTGGCGACAGTAGAAACAAGCTACACATAAATTAGGCACACAGAACTACAAGCCTGTCTATCCTTCTTTACAAACACGACCACTGAAAAGCCCTCAAATAGGAACCCTTTGTGCAAACTTTCCTCACATTCATTGAATCTCCACAACTCTCGTATCTTACAACTTCTTTCCCGTTTCCTTGTCACCATATAAGCAAATAAGCCATGATTAGAGTTTGTACCAAAATCGTAGCCAACCTAGAAGAAAGATATAAAACTGTAAATCAATGTCTAACTGTACTTATTATGATCATTACTCCAACAAGCAAATCTTATTTCTGTCAAGACGCTATGCTCACTAAATACTATGCTCAGATGACTTAACTGCAGCTACATCATCAATACTAGGTCGCTATGCCAAGCAGATGCAACAAAAACCCTTTAGGAGATCTTTCCTAGATAAAGTCGAGGCATCGACCTTCAATTTAAACGAATTTTTTAGTATCTTTTAACAATAAATTTACTATGAAGCTGCCCTAACCAGATAGCTCAGAGCTGTCCCATATGGTTTTCAGAGAAAGGTCCAACTGGAGCTTGTTAACGCTGAAGTATCAAGTTATTAGGTCATAATGGAACCTTGACATCTAGCAGCTTTGGATGTTCTTGGAAACTCCAACCAAGAAATGCTGAGGAATGTCAGTACCGAGACTGGTGGCTTCTTTGAAAGGACTTTGAATGACTACGGCAGTGATATGTACCTGAGAGTTAGACTACACCTGATCTGAGAGTCAGACACGCCTGTCTGCTTGCAGCTCACATGAGAGTGGACAGAAAGCTACATGCTGAACTCACTGAGAGCATGGTGAATATGCTGGCTTTGGATGGAGCACAGTTGTCAGGTTCTCCAGATAATTGGATTTGCAATTTTTAAAAAAACTAATCTGCGTTTAAAAGCTGCTTTTGATTTGCAATATAAAGTTGGAATACGATAAGAAGGAAATACTTTTTTCATTCATGATAATTCATTAGCCATGATACAGTTATGCAACTACTAGCAAAATGCCCTACAATCAGATCTAACACTAAGCACATGTTCAACCACTGGGTGTGACCGGATGCAGGGTTGGCCATAAAGGGGAGAAAGAGGAAAGCTTCCTGTGGCCCAGCTGCTATGGGTGGCCCACGGAAGCCGGCAATAATCACATTCATCCGAAATATAAGCAATGATAATGGCAATACTTATAAACTGGCTAAACACACAGACTTTAAAGACATTGTGAAGGACTTTGCATTCAGCAAGACAACAAAGATGACTGTATAATAGGCAAAGATGACGCCATAAAGTTAGAAATGACATTTTCTATTAAAAATGTGTGGTTTAAGTATAGCATATCTTTATTGACCCTGGTGTGTTTAAGTGTGTCAAGAGTTCTTTTATGATGTGTGTGCCTGTGTAGCCCCTGTTACTGAGTAAATATCTGTTTGCACATGTGTGTTAAGTAGGAGAGAGAACACGGGGATGTGTTGAGATGAGTGAAGCAGATTTTTTTTTCTATCCTTGTGGGGAGGGGAGGGGGGGGTGTCCACAGGCCATTTTGTGGGTGGGCCCGACCAGATAACCAAGAGGCCTAAAGACCACCACAATCCCTTAAGTCTATACACCAGTAAGGGATTAACAATGACAGAAATCCAACAGGCTGCAATATCAAAACAGAGTAAAGCAAAACTTACTCAACTCCAACTACATAATCTAATCATGAGATGGATCGCAGACTATTTCACTTTCTATTAAAATAAAATGTTTCATCATGTGGAGCATCTGCAAAGTGATGTTGTGGCAAAGCCCATTGAGGGGTGGGTTGCTACTCGAGGGTCAGAGGTCAACAACTAGCCGTAAACAGTCACAAATGTCATCACGATGTGGCTACTGGCAATAACCAGTCCCTAATCTCACTAAAACAACTCTTTATCCAAAAATATTATGCTGTACATGTTTGTTCTTCGAGTACTTCTAGGAGTTCTTTCTATCTTTTTTCCCTTTTTCATAGTTAGAAAAAAAAGTCAAACTGTGCAATTTCCCACCATTGTATACAAAATAGCTAATTTTAACATGATACTAATGCAACTCCATCAAGTATAAAGCAGCATGCAAAGACAGGTGGAACAACAATTCTGCATTTAAAAATAGATGTTTTTCACGTTCATCTTCAGGAGTCAGAGCTCTGATTTTCCCAGACATCATTTGTCATCAATAACTATTTCAAAATATTTAAAAAAGGGGCTCACATTGGAGGCCATGACTGACACGCTGGCATGGCCCTATGAGATTTAAGAGACTCTGCCAGGATTTACTTTCTCCTCAGGCATGAAGTGCAGCAATGCAAATACATTAGATTCACAAAACAGAATCACTATTGGGCTGTATTTTTTTCTGCCTTATCTGAGCCTGCTCAAGATTTGCCCATGGTATCAAAACCTTTCTTTGTCACTCACCCTATTGACAGTAACTGGCTGATAAGTGAATAAGTCACTGTGAGTAATACTGATTAATGGCTAACACAGTTGACATGCAGAGAGAACTTTAGAAGATAAAACAGTCCTCGAGTTTTCAGAAGATGAAAGGGATCACAAACGCAAACAGACAGACAATGGGTAAAACATCTGAAGTTAAAATTCGAATAATATCAAGAATAAGGTGGCAAAGGGGGGAAAAGGATGCCACAATGATAAATCCACTATTTGAGGAGGAAGCAGGGAACTGGAAGAGAGATGTAAATCTATCCATTGAGATGTCCCAGAGCTCCGGAGGATTCTGATGTACCAACAGAAGGATCTGGAACTGTGAGACTCCACCCTTGGAGTTTATGTGGGGCAAAGAACTGGAAATTAAAAGAGAGTATCAGTTTAATTAACACTGCTCTAGACACACACTACGGCGTAAAAAGAAGAAGCATCAAGGATGGAATTACAGCTACCAAGGGAGAGAAAAAGACAGGGTGTGGCCATAAAGAAATGAGAAGAACTAGCTGCAGGTGAATAGCTTCTGCTACAAGCTTACCAGTAAGAGGAGAGGTATGTATTTGAGTGCACATGTTTAGGGCAGGTGTATTGTAATCGCAAGCACTGCACAGCACAATATGCACTACAGCATAGACAGGGTGCCATCTTCAAGTAAGAATGTGGCATTGGCAGACACAGTAAGAAAAAGAGGAAGGGTGAGAGCAAGAGTGTGTTCTAATGGGGCTCATGGACAACTAGACTAGAAGGCTGAATGTGAAAAGTCTGTCAATATGTCAGTGGTTTACAAACCTCAGTCTCCACCGCTCTCATACCAGAGCTAGTGAGAGGACAATGCAGCACGGATGAGAGACAAGGAAGGCACAGGTCAAAGTGGTAGGGTAGCTAAAAAGCATTTTTGAGCTTCTATGATCAGTGTTGTGTTATTTTTCTTGATAACTCCTGTTACGGTTTTTATTACTATTGTAATCTACGAGGAACATTTCATAAAATTATTATTGATCAAAATTAAAAGATAATGAAACTATTTTTTCTAGATGCATCTTGCACTACCTCTTCTAAACAGCAGAAGACAGAGTGTGGATCTGGTCTCGTACAATGTTTGTCATTCTCCAAGTGACCTCAACATAAGCCCCTACCATAGAAAATGTTTTAACAGGGCAACATGGTCAAGACACAGGGAAGCTGCAAAAATACAAATAAAATTTGAATGGTTACCTTTAAGAATGTAGTCTGTTAGGAGACTGGGTACCTTTTCACTGTCATCCCTCATAGCATGGAGGACTAGAAAGAGAGGTGATTAATAGTTAAGACTGCCAAGATGGCTCAAGTAAGAAATATGATAAGAATAATTAAACTTTAAAAATGTTTAAAAGTGTGCAGAAGTTTTTTTTGTAAAAACAAGGGATGAAAGAAGAGAATAGAAAAAAATATAGATCTAGAGTGTAGTTTAACATTGAAAAATGGCCACTACTCACTCTTGGTGAGGATCTGAAGGTCTTCAACTGGTGGGGAACCTGCTTTCTTCTCATAGGGAATGACTGTGGTCAGATACTGTGTGTGTGTGTGTGTGTGTGTGAGAGAGAGAGAGATGGAGAGAGAGAGAAAGAGAGAGAAATTAGAATGTTGTCAATACAACACGTGTACAATAATGTACCTTACATTTTCCGAACCATTTTGAAGTTTTTACCAATTCAGTCCAAAATGACAGGTAAATTAACATGGCCAATATTGTTGACAGGGTGGTAAATCACAGTCATTTGGGCTCACTGATGAATTCCCTGTAGGAAAGGAACCATGTGCGGGGCTGCAGTTGTTTGCTTACGGGCAATAATTAAGTTACAAAAGGCAGCAAAAGGAAAAGCTTACTTGGTCACCCATAAAGACACCACATATCGAGTGTTCAAGTCAAACAGTTAGTTTAATACACAGCAAAAAAGAAAGGTGAAATGGAAAAAAAACATCCAGACAACAGAGATGGTCTGTAGGAATAGAAAAGTTAAGTGACTAAAATGAATTACAACAAAAAACATGAGTGGAGAAAAATCAACTCAAAGTGAGACTGAGGCAATAACATAACAAATCATGACACCAAGCACCAGCGGTTGCTACAGAGAAGGAAAGAAGCATGCACGAGTAAACCAAAAAACATGAACGCAGGAAAAAAGTAAAGAATATGGTAAAGTTTAAAAAAATAATGCAGAGGATGGGGGCACCTGTTTGTCCCCTCCTGTGTTGCCAAATGTTTGACGGAGGCCATTTTGAATTACAGTTGAAAGTCCCTCCAGAGTGAGGAGCTACGCAGAGCAAGAGAGCGGAGGGAAAAAGAGAAAAGGAAGGTAAGGAAAGAAGAAGCTTGTAGATTAAGGTAACAGCAGAAGAAAGAACAAATCCAACTCCTCCTTGACTTAAATAGCTTTCCCAAGCAGCTGATTTTGTCCACACTGAGCCCATGCCACACGTAGCTTCACTTGGTATATGCAGTAATACATGTGTGTAGTAGTGATGCACGAGTTGACCCACAGCCCATTGGTCAGGTGGGTTCACCTAAGCTTACTAGGAAATATCACTGGTTTGGGAGGATGGCTAGAAAAAAGACAAAGCAGCATTCCAAATAAGTTATAGTATAGTTAAGTAATTAAGCTTGTGTTTGTGCTGTTAAAGCTCTTCTTTTCTGTTCAGAAAGAAGGGGCTTGTGAGAGAAAGCTCATGTCTTTATTGATAGATTAGGGGAGAAGTAGTAGTGGTAGGGGAGAACTGGGTCAAAAGTAACAAGACAATTTTCTCCATCTGCCTCATTACATACCAACACTTACCAGAAATGCAAAAAAAAATATTGTGCATTATATGTCATAACCTAACAGAGTCATACCTGATCAGATGATCGCAACTGAAATATATCTCTGTCAGTAACGTCATCTTTTAAAATGCAATTTTTCTTCAAAATGTTACTTTTGACTCGGGTCCTCTCATTGTTTTGCTGCAGTTCAACAAGAACATCATTTAGAACAATGTTGCTGTTTATTTAACAACCTAGACCCAGATGATATTAATCTAAGATATAATAGGCTATGCCTATTATGCTGGCCAAACATCTGAAGCTCAAAATAGTACAACACTGCTCCCTTTGCTGCAACAAAGACTAAATATGGAGGTTTGCATGTTGGGTTCAGGTGGTTAATTAATGCATATTTTAGTGGGTTTCGTGGTGGGGATTGGCTTTAACAACAGCTCAGGTAGGTGTGGGTATTAAAAAACCCTGACCCAAGCATCACTTAAGTGTAGATAAATAAATAAAGCACATATGTACAGAGGCCTTTTTGACGGACCAAGAATCACCTTCATCATTAGAATTAATATGCATGACCATCAGTGCTTGTGCCTTTGTTAATGTGATGCTCTCCATGTCAGCAGTATGACTCACCGTGCCCGGTATGTGTGTGCTGGTTGTTCTCTGGCCATTGGCCCCTACTGTGGTAGTGCTGCGGATTTTCTTCTTCTTGCGCAGCAGCTCCCGGTGCTCCTTCTGTCGATTCTGTACGTCAATCAGGAGTGATATGAAGCTGTTCTTCACCTGTTTTGTCACAGAACAACAAATCGATCACAAAGCGTCCCTCACTAGATCACTGGAGGATTTGCAAAACCCATACAGAGATATCAAATTCATTTTGGCAGTGATCTGATCACACTCAGGCTTTCTGGTTTATGCTTTAATCTCAATGACTCCTTGTCCTTTGTGGCTCTTTGGCTTGCCTTCATTTGTGGGCTTGCCTCTTTTTCTCCCAATTTCTGATATCTCCAGGCTTGAAAAGGACAAAGTTAATTCATACCCCTAAAGGTTGCCCACTCCTGCACTAAAGACCCATGAAACCCGATAACATTGTCAAAAGATTGACATTGAAATATTAAATCGAATAAATAAAAAAGATACAGAAAGGCAAAACTACCTCCTTTTCATAGTCTAGTTCATCACGAAGGGCAAGAGCTTGAATCAACTCCTCGCTGTAGCGACGAATGGCTGTCTCCACCTCCTCCAGAGCTTCTGTCAGCTCAGACACAGATAGCTGGTGCAGCCCTGGGATGGTTCATGAACATTTATTAAGAATATGCAAAATGAAAGGTGTGTGTGTGTGTGCGTAGGGGGTGGGTGGTATGAACCAAGATGGATAACATGGATAATTAATAAACATTTATGCATAATGCCATGCTATACAAAATGTAAAACTATGTATGTGGAGATGAGACAAAAATTGTTCTTCACCATAGCTAAGAATGTATGTATATACACATGCTGACTCACTACACTAAGCTGGAATTAGTAATGGAATTTAAAGCAGACATTCATGAGGATTATGTAATATGTATCCACCAGTAATTATTGTCCATTTGTGTCTGTTGTACATTATATATGGGTACCCCATGTGTGTGGTTACTGTTCACTATGGGAGATTGTGCAACAGACCATTTACACCTGACTAAATGATTTTGATGATATGCCTGACAAATAGGCTGTAATAATCTACCAGGGTAGACGGGGTCAGTGAATGGTTTGATGTAATCAGATGGTATGACCTTCAGTCAACTGATCTCAATCCAACTGAACACGTATGGGAGATTTTGAACCTCACCAAAGAAGGGTATATCTTTTGGAAGAACAGATATGTTGGGTTTTCTTTTGTTATCCATCTGATATTCAAATTTAAAGTGACAGCCCTCACTAGCAATCCAGTATCTCTCTGACACACAAATGCATACACACAGTTGTATTCTTATGTATGCATGGTATCACACAGCAGTCCTTACGGTTCTCATAGCTGGTGTTGGAGCCGGAACGCTTGAGTGCATAGAGGTCCTGAGAGAGCATAGACAGGTCTGACTGTGAGGGGCTCTCATCTTCTGTGTCTGGAGACTCCTGCATCATTTCCTCTATCTCCTCAATTACCTGAGATAACGTGCATACAAAAAACACAAAAACAAAGACCAGCTTGAATAAGTTGCAAGTTAGTGCAAATGCCAAATGGATGGATTGATTTGAATTAACAAGTCTATTTCCCATTTCCCTGTGTGTTTGTTGCAGATGTGGGAGCCGATGATGTTATCTTTTGAAAACTACATTGGCTCCTCCGTTGATTTCAGAATCAGTTCCAGAAAGTGGTTCAGCTTAAGGGTGGCTTTTAAATTTCAAGAGGTTTATTGTCACTCCAGTTGTAAAAGTACACTCATGTGAAATTCTTGGGCTTGGAGGCTTACAGTGATGAAAGGTCAGACAGATAATACATTTTCAGTGATTCCTTTCTCAGTGTTGTATAGGTCGCCACAGCTAATTATGCGTCCAGAAAATAGTCACCCCCTACATACTGACACAATTAAGGCAACAGTATAATTTTATTTCCATCCAATATGTAATAAATTGAATAATTTATGAAGCTAGTTCAGTTGCAGTACCACAACGAGTCAGTGGTGTTTATTGCGCAATGCTGATATCTGTACTGGGATCAGGAAAGTTGAATGCACCTTGCCCATCGAAGTTGTTACACAAAGGGGGAATACATTTAAACACTTTTCCAGTTATACATCTGCGAGGATTACTATTATAGGAACTGAAAAAAAACCCATTTTATTTCATTTTACAAGAAAACAAAAAAATGATCAAATGGAAAGTGCATTGTTTCTGAAACCACTCAAGATGTAAAGGAAACACTGCCTTGTGTATTGATGCACGCTCAATAATCCAGATAAGGAAATCACAGAAGGTTCAATCAGTTTATATAAACACTCAACTTTAAGGGCGAGATGTTTCATCACTTATCTAAGTGACTTCTTCAGGCTCAACTGACTGTAGGTATCACCACATTCATAAACAGCACAGTTGCATAACTGAACAAATGAGTGATTGGCTTCATATGTAAATTGCATTAACTAGTTACAAGCAGCTCTGTTACTATTGGGTAGCCCTTGAAGTTAGCAAGCAAGCACCTCTACCAGGCCTCCTCATTGCCACACATGGTAACTGGGTACCAACCACTGTCACACTGGCTGCCTTGTTGGAAGTCTATTGAGACAAACACTAGGGGAGCACACCCTGAGAGAAAATAAACGTGTTTGGCGGCACATATTAAGAGGTTCTTCAATAGTCTGGTGTTTCCAGCAGCGTCCTGCAGTCATGATGGGTGACTGGTCGACCTGGATATGAGCCCTTGCCACCAGGACTAACTTGTCATGGTGAAGACGGTGCAACCGAGGACTGCACACCGCCTGCAGCACTCTAAAAACCTCATTATGTAGAGCCCCACCTCTGATCATAATGCAAAATTTCTGAATACACTGTTGACTCAGAGGGATGTCATCAGTAGACTTGATGGACTACCAACAAGCAAGCAAACGATGTGTGTGTGGGTTACCTGTTCTGCAGTAAAGAGTGGCTCATCGCTGATACATGAGACAATGATGGAGTGCATATCCATCTGCTCCCTCAAGTCCTCGTCATCTGACAGGTCCAGTGACTGGTTGTCCAACTTCTGTTGATTGAGGAGGGGAAGTGTTAATTGTGAGAGAAAACTTGGGATTTAACAGTTGCCCGGAACATCCCGATACCACAGAAGTTCAAATTCAAAATGGCAGATTTGTCACATGCTTTGGAAAAATCACCCAAAGAAAACTATAAAAAATTAGCAAATATTTGTGGTTTACAAAAGTCACCGTCTTTTAACACTAACTATGTCTGAAACATTAAAGTCCATGTACATTATACCTTACACACATGTTAGAAATGTGTATGAGGTTGGTGCAGAGCCAACTGTGAATATACAATAAGGCCTGACAACCACTGTGAATATGGATTTATTTTTTTGTTCTTGCTTCAACACATTTCCCTTATATGTCTGTGTGGTACCTCATTATCTCGTAAGTTGAGGATGGGCAGGTGCAGGGAGCGAGTGTGTGATGTCTTCCAGTCCACAGGCATAACGTTACCATAGTTATCTGTCAGAGCGTTCCACACCCTTAAGACAGACAAAAGAAAGAAAAAAACAGCGATCAAATGGAATGAAAACAAGTTTTGAAAAAAATAGTACAACAGCAATAGTTAGTGATGAGGCAGAGAGAAGATGGGGGATGGGAAGACAAAAGTGAACTGTTATCAATGTGACGCAGCTTAAGTTTGCAGAGTTGTGCTCTCTGTTCTCAGACACCCCCTCACCAGTTCACTTTGTCCCTGCTAATTTTCACTGCAGCCCACTGACAGCATGGAGGAATGCACCACCATCTCAGCCAACCACTTCTCATATTATCTGATCATTAACCCGTCAAAGATTTTACAGTGATGGAATGGGTCTCTTTCTGCCAGTAAAAAAAAACATCTGATAACACCTTTTATTTGCACAGCGCCCTGACATCACTCAAGGATGCTTATCAGAACTAATAGCGGAAATAGATTTTAAAAAATGCATAGAACTGTTCTAACCTGGTGGTTTCTCAATCCAGTACTTCGTACCATGAATAAAGCTTGCTAGTAAGTACACTGAATGTTGTTCTAGTGTTTCCAGCAAAAGGTACATCAGCATAAGTTAAAGTAGGGCGCAAAAGACCAAAAAAGGTTGTGTTCGCATGAAGAATATTTTAGTTATCTACTCATGACTTAGCCTGATCACATCCATTCATTTTAGACGCTGCTTGTACTGGCCGGTGTTGGAAGAAATGCATAAATTAAGAATAGAGAGATCGCGGTGTAATTTTTTTCCGTTAAACCATCTTTGTTCAAACCTCCCATCAGGGAGATTTTAGATTTGGAGCAACATGTAAGTGTTGATTTAACTACTTGGCAGAATATAAAAACAGTAGTTCTGGTGATGGCAAAAGATTGAGAAACACTGATCTCACCTTAAGCTCCTAAACCTTTTCCTGACATGATGTGTGTGTGTGTGTGTGTGTGTGTGTGTGTGTGTGTGTGTGTGTGTGTGTGTGTGATCTCAAAACTACTGGGCCGCTCAGCCTAAAACATTTTTTGCATAATTATG
>OMLC01047366.1:0-12893 GCA_900302585.1 Regalecus glesne | reverse complement strand
TGGAATGGAGCATGAGTTGGACCGGTGAATTGGAGCTGCTGGAGCGGCATTGTGCTCCCTATACCAAACCATCGTTACCAAGAGAGAGCTGAGCCAGAGGGCAAAGCTTTCAATCAACCGGTCAATGTTTGTGCCCACTCTCTCCTATGGCCATGAAAGCTGGGTCATGACTGCAAGAACAAGATCACGGATACAAGCAGCTGAGATGAGGTTTCTTAGGAGGGTGTCTGGTGTCTCCCCTTAGAGATAGGGTGAGAAGCTCAGACATACGCGAGGGACTCGGAGTAGAGCCACTGGTCCTACAAATAGAAAGGAGCCAGTTGAGGTGGTTCGGGCATCTAGTAAGGATGCCACCTGATCGCCTCCCAAAAGAGGTTTTTCAGGCACGTTCAGCTGGAAGAAGGCCACAGGGTAGACCGAGGACCAGATACAGGGATTATATCTCCACACTGGCCTGGGAACGCTTTGAGATCCCCCAATCAGAGCTAGTGGATGTTGCAAGGGAACGGAAAGCTTGGAGGTCCCAGCTGAAATCTGCTACCTCCACGACCCGACACCAGATAAGCGGTTGACGATAGATGGATGGATGGATTTCATCAGAGTGAGAGACTAATCCAGTTTGTTCAAGAATGGCTTAAAAGTTTTCCTCTTTTACCAGAATCCAAAGGTGTTCTCTATGCATGCCAATACCTTTTGCATTGATTTGTGCCATTGATGTGCAGATTTGTAATTTAAATGATCTACTTCTGTTACTCAGATCATTGTTGTTGATCTATGTATCTGACGTGCGCTTGTAATCACGTACACTCTTTGATATGATTGCTATTCAGAGCTCTGATATGCCTCTTCTGTATGCTAATGAGCAAATGTCACATATAATTTAGCATTGTAGTAAAGCCTTCTCAAGGTTTGTCACTGAATGTTTTAATGTCTTTTTTTCCTTTGTACCTATGAAGGAGTTGAGGGTGGTGAGACAGCATGCAAACTAGCCCGTAAATGGGCTTATAATGTAAAAGGTGTACCAAAGAACCAGGCCAAAATCATTTTTGCAAGTAAGTAGCGACCTGAACTCTTATAATTGTTGACTTTTTAAGAAATCTTAATCCAGCGCTTGCTAAGTTTAAGTTTGTTTATTTCGAAAAACACAAGAAACCTACTCAACAGTCATTTCACAAAAAACAGAACATCCTCATTATATCATGATGTCTGATAGGGAATAGGAAGAAGCAATGCTTATCAAATCCTATCCCCCTTCACTCACGCCACTTGTTACATTTTATATTAGGAATGTATGTTCATAATATTATTATTGCCCAGGAAATTACCAAACGGAATCAAAGCTCAACCAAGTTATTACAATCAAACTAAACCTATATGAACAAATACAGAGTACATAATCCAGTCAAATCATCGCAACTGATCAAGCAAAAAAAGACAAACAAAATACTGTGTAAAGAAACAACATACCCATGTCACCAACTGACATACTCTGTCTCTTCCCTGCTGTATCTTGAGGAAATACATTCTTTATACATCCTTTTGAATTGCACACACTTTATTAGCATACCCTTTAAGCTTTTCCTCAGTACCATTCCACAACCCAACACTGCAGCTTGAAATACAAAATCTTTTAATATTAGTCTATGCATAATGCTATTTCATGTTTAGTTCTCCCCTTAAATTGTAGTCCCCCTCTCTTTCTGTAAACAATCTTTTTAAGTTACCAAATAATTGTTTACCATTAGCCTTATACATAATTTGCGCAGTTTTAAATTCTACTAGATCCTTATATTTTCGAGTATGCATTTTTAGAAACAGTACATTGGTGTGATTGCGATAGCCAACATTATTAACTATCCTTATCCCCCTTTTGGGTTCTAAATATAATGGTTGTACAGTGGTTTTATATGTATTTCCCCATACTGCTATACAATAATTCAGGTATGGCAGAACAAATGACTAATACAAGGTATACAGTGCTCTCTCATTTAAAAGTCATCTTACTTTCCTTAATACTCCAACACTCCTTGCCATATTTGCTTTCACATACCTTATATGAGGTTTCCAACAGATCTAGTTGTTTGAAATCATACCCATAAATTTAGTCTCATGCACCCTTTCTATAATAGAGTTGTTAATCGTCACTTTTATATCTGAATTTATTTTACGGTTTCCAAATATCATACTTTTGTTTGTTTTCCCACATTAAGTGATATTTTATTCAGGTCAAACCATCTTTTCAGTTTACTCAAGTCGCCTGTGACTACCTATAAGAGCTGCTGTAGATTTCTCCCCAGAAAAGAAAATATTAGTGCCATCTGCAAATAAAATGAATTCATAGTTCTTGACACCTTGATATACAGATTAAATAACTTTGGACCCAATACTGACCCCTGCGGGACTCTTGAGGGTATATCTTAGCAAGTTGATTTGTTGTCCCCTATCTGTACATACTGATGCCTATTACCTATGCAGCTTTTCATTCAGTTAAGCACATGTGTTACTTTGATACAGTGCAATAAAACATGCCATATTTATTCTGTCTTAATTAGATGGTAATTTCTGGGGCCGCACCATGGCAGCCATCTCAAGCTCCACTGACCCCAGCAGTTATGAAGGCTTTGGTCCCTACATGCCAGGCTTTGAGCTTGTCCCATACAATGACATTCCTGCATTAGAGGTAAGTTTTTCCACCTTATCTGTAAGGTTCATCATGTATCCTGTTTTTTTTTACACCATTCAAGTCTTGACAATCATTGTGATGGATTTTTAATGTGGCATTTTTTGAGTGAGATAAGAAACAGACATGATTAGTAAAGCTTGTTGACCCTTGGACCCAGTGGTCAAAATACCTTGTAAAGCATGGAAACTGTGGGCAAGAACTTTGGCTTCAGTTCTTAACTGTACACCCTGGATTTCAAGCTCATCTAATATGAGATTCCACGAGTTTGAAGAGGTTGTGACCCTTCTGTGTGAATAATTATTCCCTGTTTCCTGAGTGGACCATATAATTTGGGTAGAGAAGTGATACTGTTGATTTTTTTGGAATACCGTTTTATACCTTGAATGTGATACTGAAATGCAAATATGCAAACACGTTTTATCATTTACCAGCTGAAATCTCGGGCATTGTGTGGACTTCTCCCATGAACCACATTTTGAAGTCAAAAAGTGTTTGAAGCTTTTTATTTCTATGACAGTCTTTCTTTTTCATGAAAAACAATGTTTTTTTCTTTATGCCATGTCAACTAATGTACACGCTTGGCCATGTAAATATAAGGATGTAATGACCGACGAAATGACCAGCTATTTATTGATAATGTTTCCATTGACTTGGATAATGTTGTCAATGTTGTAAAACTGACTTGTTGGCAATCTTTTTCCCCTTCAGAAAGCCCTTCAAGACCCAAATGTTGCAGCCTTCATGGTGGAACCCATTCAGGGAGAGGCTGGAGTGGTGGTGCCCGACCAAGGCTACCTGACCAAAGTCAGAGAACTTTGCACCAAATACAATGTGAGTCTGGAGAAATAAACAATCATGAATCTCCCTGGCTTGCACAGTCTCTGATTTATCTTTTGCTGGCTTGTTGCACTGCTATGAATATAATTAAACTAACTGTGGTTTGTATGGTAGGTTTCAATGATGCCACTTTTTTCCCTCCACATATATTAGTTTCAAAACTCAAATGCAACCTCAAATTAACACAGCACTCTTTGGTATGGGGCATGGATTTTCCTTTTGTTCTCTCGCCTTCCTGAAGCAATGGCAACTACATAAGCTAACTTAAATTTTCTCAACATTTCTTTCAAGCTTTATTGTTGTGTCGTACTACTAGTCTTGGCTGCTCCTGTTGGGGGTTGCAACATCTTAAGTCTCCATCTCTTCCTAACCTCTGCATTTTCCTCTGTCACACCAACCCCCTGCATGTCCTCCCTCATCACATTCAGAAACCTTTTCTTTGGCCTTTCTCTTTTCCTCTTGTGTGCCAGCTCAATATTTAGCATCCTTCTCCCACTGTACCCAGCATCTCTCTTCCGCACATGTTTAAACCATCTCAATCTTGCTCTTCTTAAGGTCTCCAAACCACCCAACCTGTACTGTCCCTCTACTATACTCATTCCTAATCCTGTCGTTCGTCATTACCAATGGAAATCTTGGGACCCTCAACTGGTCCGCCTTCTGTCTTTTTGTCAGTGCTTATTCGTTTTGTCCTATCCTCCTATATTCAATTCTTTCCCTGTTTTGTGCCTTCAACTCTTTTCTAAGAATTAAAGTTAGTTTTTTTATTGTAGCGTTTGTACTCTCTTCGGTCTCTTAATCAGTCTTCTGTTTTTCAGGTTTTCCTGTGTTTAAACTGTGTTCTCGCAGACGTTCCAATAAGGAATAAATAGGATTAGGTTTTTATACTGCTTAGAAAATCCAGGATTTTCCTTTACTTTAGTTAAACTATTTCATATTTAATCCCTTTGTGTTTTGCTCAGGTGTTGTTGATTGCTGACGAAGTGCAGACTGGGTTGGCTCGTACAGGCAGGCGATTGGCTGTCGACCATGAGGAAGTTCGTCCTGATATTGTGATTTTGGGAAAGGCTCTATCCGGTGGAATCTATCCTGTAAGTATCCCCAAAAATATCTCTACATGTACTCACTTCATGACATCACACCAGAGATATTTTGCAGTAAAATATGGGTTTAACAGCAGGGGCGGATATTAGCTTTTTTTTTTCTCCAAAAATCATCTACCCATTTTAAATGGTTGTGTAAATCTCTTTTCAGTTGTTTTATCAGTATATTTATGTAGGGTTCATTTTGGCTTTTCATTTGCATTTCAATTGTGAGTTTATTATCTCATCTTTGCCAAGACACAAGCCTCAACTTGTTTCTAAAATAATGATTATAATAATATTGATGACTATTATACTCCTGACTTATTTCTTGTTTTTTGTATATATATATATATATATATATGTGTGTGTGTGTGTGTGTGTGTGTGTGTGTGTGTGTATACATATATGTGTGTATGTGTGTATATATATATATATAAAGAAAATAAAATTCTGATAATTAGGGCTACATTTCAAACTTTGCATCACAATGTAGTGTTTTTCTACCCGTGTAAGATGGCATCCACTATGAAAGTAGACCATAGTTCTTTGTGCTTCTCAGGTATCCGCTGTGTTGTGTGATGATGAAGTGATGCTGACTATCAAGCCAGGAGAACACGGTTCCACATACGGAGGTAACCCCTTGGCCTGCCGTGTCGCCATTGCCGCACTGGAGGTCAGTGGACGATTATCTCATGACTGTCCTCATACATTCTCTGTAATTTACATATACAGTTATATTTAAATGAATTTTAAATGTTTTAACCCCAAAAAGCTACCCAACATTTAAAAAAACATTTCAGTTTGTTTACATAATGATCCCCTACTCAAAAGAATTTTGGGGGATTTTCAACTGCAGGTTATGGAGGAAGAGAATCTGGCAGAGAATGCAGAGAGGATGGGCAAGCTGCTGCGGGCTGAACTGAGGAAGCTGCCCAAAGACATTGTCCCCTTAGTCAGGGGTAAGGGCCTGCTCAGTGCCATCGTGATCAAGGAGACCAAAGGTAGAGTTTGCAGGATTAATTTATTAGACTGTTACATGATTTTTGTGGCTGAGGAGATTGGTATATTTGTTTATTTTTTGCAGAACAGGTAAACTACCAGACGTCAGCCTTTTTTAATGTTCTTAAGTGAAAACTTTGTAGCTAAAATCTACAGCAGAGCAGAATCATGCCTAAATGCGGGCACCGCTCAGTAAATTTCAAATCCCGGGTAAGATTATTTTGGCTAAAAAAAATGACAAGTTAAAATTAAGTGGTCAGCTTGCATTTTATGCTACAGTTGTTCTGCCTGATCTATGAAATTTGATCCCTTTAGATTATGACGCCTGGAAAGTTTGCTTGCATCTTCGTGATAATGGATTGCTGGCCAAACCCACCCATGGTGACATTATCCGCCTGGCTCCTCCGCTGATCATCACTGAGCATGAGGTGCATGAGTGTGCTGACATCATCCAGCGAACCATCAAGTCCTTATAAAATGACCCTTCCGGCTGTTTGGTCTGATAATCCATGGCACCCAATGAACTGATGTCAGAAAGCTACTCAAAACATTTACTAATTGGCCCCTACTTTACATTAATTATTTTTGAGTTCTCTGAAGAACATATCTGTGGAAATATATGAAGTTTGTATGGGGCGGCTGTGTTTCAGAGGCTACTGTAATAGTTTTTTTTGAGCTCTGCATTATTTTAGAAGTAGTGTAGCTCATGTCAATTCAAGTTCTTTTTTTTAACGCTGTTAATAATTGAAATTATTAATTTGAATGGTGTCAAAGAGTGCAGTAGGAGTTTGTTATAAACTTCAGTTATTTAACATAAGTTATATGAAAATGAGTAAATTTCATAATTTTCTAAACTGCTGAATTTTAAATTACCAATAACAATTTAAATTAACTACATTACACGGCATTAATCACACGGCTATGAAATTTAGTAGATAAGCCATAACCAATCCAGTATGAGTCTTAAAGATCGCATTCATGTTAGAACTTCATCTCACAGGCTGATAATTCCTGTGTCAAGCCTACTAACTGGTCTCTTGCCTTCACTAATGTCTTTTGTTGCTGTATAAGTGATTATTGCAATATACCACATCTGGAGTGCTGAATACTCTGAAGATGAGAAATAGGCCTAACATGAGACTTATCAGCCCATGAAGTGGAGTCATAGCATGAATGAAACCTTATGTGGCATGGTGGTGAAGCGGTTAATATTGCTGCCTTACAGCAAGAAGGTCCTGTGTTAAAATCCCATCTCAGGTCATTTCTATTGGGGAGTTTGCATGTTCTCCACATGTCCGTGGGTTTCTCCCGTGTGCTCCGGTTTCCTCCCATCATCAAAAAAACATGCATGTTAGGGTTAATACTCCTGTTTGTGCCTGTGAGCAAGGCAATAGGGAAAATAACTGGAGCTGTCCCTGGGGGCTACAGCTGCTCACAACTTCTATACAGTAGGATGGGTTGAGTGTAGAGAACGAATTTCATTGCGTGCATGTACACTGACAAATAAATAAAGCCTCTTACATGGCATAATCTACAGACTATATAGCTGTGTAACGAAGATCTTGTATAATGTAGTCAATGTAAATAATTACCAAAGATCTTTGGTAGCTTTAAATAGGCAATATCAAGGCTTTGATTAAACCCCTTCACTGTCAAAAGGGAGACTTTAACTTGCAATGAAAGCGTACAATTCTCTTATAAAGGCTTTATTTTAAAACCCCAGAAGCACAGTTAAATCTTCTTAACTTTTTTTTTTTTTAAATTTACGCAAATGCCCTTGCATAACCTAAAAATGGTAGTTAAGATTTCATATCCCAGTAAAGCCCTGCTGCACTTTCAACTAGATGGAGCTAGTCTTCCTACCATACTGCTACTGGCAGCAACCTCGGAAATCCATGTACCGTAAGGTATGAGGCTTTCAAACGTAATCTCAATAATTGGACGTCTAATCTGGTGAAAAGGGCCCTTCTACATGGACAGCCTTAACATTTTTCAAATTTAAGGTTAAATTCCTGGCCTTGGGAAATGTGGAATTTTGCATGAAATAGGAATTTGGTATGAAATATGAATAAGCCTTTCAGTTCTAGTACATGAGAAACCACACATTTTATGTATTATGGACTCATTCGTTGTTTCGCATATTGTGAAATTAAAGACTTCTAGGAGATAATTGTGAAATTGTTGAAAAATAAAATTGTTAAATTGACATAATTGTAAAATTATTTCCTTAATAATAGGGTCGAATCAATCCCTGCAAAAGACATATGGGTTTTTGAGGCAGACGCATGGATAAGTGTCTAAAGCCTGTTGGATCTTGACAATATCTGACCAAACATCGTTCAAACATTATTCAAACTTCCTGCTGAACATTAAGAGGTCACTGATTGTGAGTCACTGTCATGTGCAGTATACTTTTGTATATTGTCCCTTTGGGACTACCTGGTGAATTTGGGCTAGACTTGACAGACTGATTGTTTATGTGCAAGCAAACTCATATTAAACTTGTTAAAATTCATCTTAGGTGACACAAAAATGATTGGATCTTTATTTCCTGTTCTGCTGTTTGGTTGGAAGGAAATAAAATGTGTTTTTTGACAATTCTGACATCTGCAACAGACCATAGGGCTAATGATGAGCGTTGTTTAACAAATGTTTTCACTGTGTAAAGAAGCCCTGTCCGGCTGACATTGCAATGGAGAGTTACATTCAGTTTAAGCCTTACCATGGCCAAGTGCTGACCGTTTTCTTCTACTTTGATGCATTCTGATCACAATGCTTAGTGAGTTTGGACAGTTTTCAGAAGTTGTGTGAGCCCTGGAGACTGTCTTTCTCTGTGCCCCAGCTGTTATTTCAATAGCATTAAATAAACACTAGGTGGTGCTAAACACCTGCTGTTTAAACTGAGGAGTGTTGAGTATTCATGGACGTTTGCTGAAATGGCACATTTTGTTGTTTTGGGGGATTGCTTGTTGTCCGATTCAAATTAAAAAATATTTAAGAGATATGGATGCAAAGAAAAATAAAGGCAATATTTTGAGGCAGCAGGGTGTAGTAAGGAGGAGTGAAATGGTCCCTAAATTGCAGGATGCTTTTGGTAAGCATTTGCATTGCTGAGGTAACCCTTGAGCGAAACGGTATCCAAAGCCAGTTTGGAATTGTACTTCTCACCAAAACAAAAACAGATTTGCCATAAGTATGTGTGTATGTCTGTGGGGGTGGGGTGAAGGAGGTCATCAAATGACATCAAAATGGCTGCTCCGGACTAGAGATGTGGTGCTGTGTGACATTTGTCCTAACCTGTACAATAGAGAAGCTCTTCAGTGGAGCTGATCGAGGACGGATCTTGTGAGCTACTGGAGCTATCCTACTCAAACTACAGGCCTCATTATCCTTTTAGGTGTGACCCTCTGTGAGCCTGGTGTGCTGATGCAGGCTGGACATCAAGACTAATTCCGGTTAATGGTCATAAACAGCCCTGCTATCCAGCACCCCCTCTGTAACACACGTCTGAGACACATCAGCCAGACGGTCTTAATGATTTCCAAAGACCATCATGTCCCTCTATCTCACGACTGAAGCAAAGAGTGACTTTCAATCAGGTTGCATTGGCTCTGAGAGATAGACACACATCCACGACAAACAGCTTTCCGTGTTAGCACGAACAGCCCCCCCTACTGATGGTATAGAGAGTGTGCGGCAGAAACCTCAGTTTGTGAATTCCTGGTCGATTGAGACCGATGGAGAAATCCCCCAATGTGAGTGAACACGCGGTGAGGAGTGTTGTCAGCTTGGGATCTAGTTTGTAAAACGACTACGGGGCCCATGAGTTAAGGGTAATTGACACAGTCACACAGCTCCTCGTTTTCTCTCACCCCACTTCCTTCAAACACCCGAGACGTTTCTTAAAGGTTACCTGACCGACCGAACTTTCTCCTTGATGAAGATAATAAAAGATATTATTATTATTATTATTATTAAAGCCACACTTGCACATTGTGACTTGGGTCGATTAATCGGACGCACGTTAAGAAGTGCGCATTGTGGAGTTTTGTGTATTTCCTTTGAGAACAGTTTGGTCAAAACACACAGCTAGTCGTGCCTTTGGGAACCAAAATGCACACAGCCCACGATGTAAGACGGCCCATAATTCATGTGAACCAGTGCAGCGAGGTGAGGCTCAGCGTTTGCTTGTGAAATATGAGAGGAATTCTGCTTGGCAGGAGAATTGAAGGGCGATCACTGGTGGACACAAAGCAACGTGTGTGTGTGTGTGTGTGTGTGTGTGTGTGTAGGGCAGACTTCGACCGGGACCACTTGCAGGGAGGGAATCTGCAACCTGCTCGACTGATGAGCAGGGGTACTGTTTTCCACGGATGGGTCCGTGTTTGGCACAACATTGATAGTCCACATACTGTGAGGGTCAGGACACACTGAGGCCCAGTGAGTGTCTTTGTACAATTTGGACCAAACCTAGCGTTGGTCACATCAGTAAAGCTGACACAACGTGTCATCATCCAGTGTAGTCCATTTAGAGACATGAGGAGAAAGGCTAGCATTGAGTGTCCTCCTCCATGGTTCTCTACACCGAGGAGCGGGAGTGGATCACCCACACTGGAGGAGTCCACTCACTTCTTCAGTGTTTTCTTTGTGTCTCTTTGTTTGGTCTCCTGTCCATCTTCCTGTTAATCTCTTTCTGCAGTGGCCTTCTCCCCCTCCCCCCTCTGTCTCTTAGCTTATTTGTATTCATTTCTTATCCTGTGTGTGTGTGTGTGGGGGGGGATCAAACTGTCCTTGATGGATTAGAGTGAATCAGCAGTGTAGAGGAAGGTAAACACACCTAGATACAGTCTAGTCTGCTAACCTCTGATGTGAATCCTCATTCCATCAATTCCATTGTAAGTGATGTTAAACTGAGGCAGGCTAGAAATACTATATTGTATTTCAATGGGGAAATGTATAAATGAAAATGTGGCCAATCTGGGCACTCGCTCGCCTGATGATGATCCCTGACTGAAGATGCTATCCTCCTTATCTTTTCACTCAGACGAAGAGGATCTGTTCATTTTTCGGCGTACATACGTACAAACGAAACGTGTTCTCTGCATCTAACCCATCTTATTGTATAGGAGCGGTGAGCGGCTGCAGTACCTGGGGACCGACGTTCTTTTCCCCAGTGCTTTGCTCAGGGGCACAGGCAGGGGTGTCAATCCCGACGTGCACCTTTTCCACCACGTGCACTGATGAGGAGGACGCGGATTTTTCCTTCGGCTGAAGTTTTACGTCAGAAATTTCATTTTACGGCTCTGCGTCCTTCAAATGAGGGACGGCATGGCGGCTGGAGAATAATGACTGATGCGGTGGTGAGACGGGATGTGGCGTCCGACTACTTTTTCACACCGATACAGATAAATCAGAGGAAACCGTGGGGCCCCTCTAGTCAGTCCTTGCATTAATGTGCTTTCTGCATTCAAGTTGCTTCAATTTAGGACATCGGAGTGCACCGGGGGAAATGCACGGCCAACATAAAGGCCAAGTGACACGTAATCCCTAAAGAGCAATGTGCATTGACCATTTCTCTCCTCCGCTTGGCATGTCTTCACACCCAGGGGATTGTGGATCGATCATGTGCAGCAAGGTCCTCAGAAGGGCACTTCACCTCCTTCACTTACAAGGTGCATTTTGGAAAACGTGGCACCATGATTGGCCGTTTTTTGGGCCGTCACACCCTGGCCTGATTTGTTTCCGAGCAGGGGCACAAGTCTCCGGATCTCCACGACAGGTCAGTTTTGAATTCTGTTGAAGCAAAAGAGCAAAGCCACACCATTGGATGGATATTTCACATGCTTTCCCTTACTTGAACCTTGGAGCTTATCTCAAGGCAGAGACCTTCTAGCTTGAATCTGCCTTTCAAATCACAATTTCAGGCGTGATGGTTTAAAAAAAAATGGTCACCGAGTTGAAAACGAGAGATACCTTGCAGCTGCCCGGTCACGGTCGGTGCACGACACAGATGAGAGCTGGCGTTATCTGATGCTCTGCCTTGCTGTACGTCTCGCTGACCCTGAACTGAATGCAAAACACCTGGATAAGAGGGGGGATGACTCATCTTACCTGCTGCTAGTCCCCTTAAGCTTCCTCTCTCCTCGTCTTCTCTTAGAAGATGGTTTCATTTACAAATCCTATGAATTTCATTGTCCCCTGGAGTCAAGGGGACACTGGTGTCCGGGTTTTGGACGGGAGCAGCATGACTAGCGTCCGTATGGCTTAGATGTAATGAAAGATGAGACCAAGACCCACAACCGAAAGCAGCAAGTCTGTAGACAGCCTGGGATCCGGCTGAACACAGGCTGTCCAAATTCAAACTAACCAATCACAGGCTCAGAGAGCCAGCTATGATTGTTTGTCTTTAAAAAAAAATTAGATTCCCTTTATCAGTCCCACCAGGGGAAATGTGGATTTCTCTGCATTTTAACCCATCCTATTATATAGGAGCAGTGAGCTGCCACCATATGGCCCTCGGGGAGCAGTTAGGGGTTCAGTGTCTTTCTCAAGGACACCTCCACATGCTTTCTGCAGGACGGGGGATCGAACCTGCAACCTTCCCGATCCCCAGGTGATCTCTGTACCCACTGAGCTATGCCCCAATAACGATGATCATCTCCTTTATAGGGGACAGGACATATTGATGGGCAGAGCTTTGAGCGTCCCATGCAATAAGGGATTCACTATCTCATTCAAGGACACTGGAACAAGCGTCCTGAAGGAACCAGGAATGAGCCACCTATTTTTCCGATTATTACATGACCCCCTCCCCATCCACCTCCTATGCTGCCCCTAATGCAGACAAATGTGCAGAGGCAGGAGTTTAAACCCTCATATTCATGTCTCTTTGATGGTGGGAGGAAACTGAAAGCCCCCTAAACCCCAGACACAGGGAGAACAGGCAAACTCCACACAGGTAGGACCCGGGACAGAAGTCGAACCGACGACCTTCTCGCTGTGAGGCGACAGTTCTATCCACTGCACCACAGTAGTGAGACGAGAGCGCAGCCGACGCTTCCACCGAGGAAAAGGAGAGGAATGCCAAATTCTGCGAGAATGTCCAGACATCGAAACCACCAATCAATCGATTGACTAGTGTGAAATCACACGGATCAGTACCGGTGCTGTGATCCGGGTCTGGGTCTGAACAAGGACCCAGTGGGTCAGCTGTTCGGTTACTCACCACACACACACGTGGAGACTAACCCTACTATATTGGGATTGCAGTAAAAGGAGTGCCTGGCAGA
>OMLC01047365.1:0-13059 GCA_900302585.1 Regalecus glesne | reverse complement strand
TTGACTTACTACCCAGAACTCTGACACAACTCTCACTTTGGGCATAGAGAGATTGGATGGCCCTGAGTATTGACCCTCTTATCTTATCTGGGGCGGCATAGCTCAGTGGGTAGAGCGGTGGCCTGGCAATCGGAACATTGCAGGTTTGATTCCCGGTCCTGCATACAGCATGTCGAGGTGTCCTTGAGCAAGACACTGAACCCCTAAATGCTCCCCGAGCGCCATATGTTGGCAGCTCACTGCTCCTATACAATAGGTTGGGTCAAAAATGCAGAGAACAAATCTCCCCTTGCGGGACTGATAAGGGAATCATTATTATTATTATTATTATTTATTCTCCCTAAGAACTTCCCACAAAATACCCCAAGGGACTCAGTCATAAGCCTTCTCCAGGTCTATAAACCACATGTAGACTGGATGGGCATACTCCCAGGCCCCCTCCAGGATCCTTGCAAGCATAAAGACCTGGTCTGTTGTTCCACGACCAGGACGGAATCCACATTGTTCCTCCTCAATCTGTGGTTGGACTATTGGCCGGACCCTCCTTTCCAGTACCTTAGAGTAGACTTATCCAGGGAGGCTGAGTAATGTGATGCCTCTGTAATTACCACACACCCTCTGGTCCCCTTTTTGAACACTGGGACCACCACCCCTGTCTGCCACTCTTTAGGCACTGTCCCAGAATTCCAGGCAATGTTGAAGAGACGTGTCATCCATGACAGTCCCTCAACACCCAAAGCTTTCAGCATCTCTGGAAGGATATCATCAATCCCTGGGGCTTTGCCACTGTGGAGTTTTTTGACTACCTCAGTGACCTCCTCCAGGGAAATTGATGTTGATCCTCCATCATCCTCCAGCTCTGTCTCTATCCTAGAGGGTGGGTTAGTTGGGTTCAGGAGTTCCTCAAAGTGTTCCTTCCATCGTCCCATTACCTCCTCAGTTGAGCTCAACAGCGTCCCATCCTTACTATAAACAGCTTGGACAGTTCCCCGTTTTCCCCTCCTGAGGTGCCGGACGGTTTTCCAGAAGTGCTTTGGTGGTGACCTAAAGTCCTTGTCCATGGCTTCCCTGAACTCCTCCCACACTCGCTGCTTTACCTCTTTTACTACTGAGGCTGCCGTCCTTCAGGCCTGTTTGTGCCTTGCAACTGTCTCTGGAGTCTCCCGGGATAACTTATCCCGGAAGGACTTCTTCTTCAGTCGGACAGCTTCCCTAACTGCTGGTGTCCACCAGGGTGTTCGTGGGTTACCACCCCTCGAGGAAACCTATGACCCTGAGACCACAGCTCACAGTTGCAGCTTCAGTAATGGAAGCTTTGAACATAGTCCACTCTGGTTCAATGTCCCCAACCTCTACAGGGATGGCAGAAAAGCTCTGCTGAAGGTGGGAGTTGAAGGTCTCCTGGAAAGAGTCCTCCTCCAAGCGTTCCCAGTTCACCTGCACTATATGTATTGACTTACCAGATCTGTCCCGAGGCTTCCCTCTCCACCTGACCCCACTCACCACTAGATTGTGGTCAGTTGACAGCTCTGCTCCTCTCTTCACCCGAGTGTCCAAAATAAGTGGCATTAAATCACATGATACAATTACAAAATCTTGATTTTTTTCCCCCTAAGGTGCTCTAGTACCATGAACACTTATGAGCATCCTTATGTTTGAATATGGTGTTTGTTATGGAAAATCCATGACTAGCACAAAATTCCAACAATAAAGCACCACTTGGGTTCAAATCAGGAAGGCCGTTCTTCCTCATCACATCCCTCCAAGTATCTCCATCGTTACCCACACGTGCATTGAAGTGGGCAACATACGTGGGAACCAAAATCATATTTTTACAATGCACGATCAATTATCCAGGTAAGGTAATCACCAAAAAGGTTAATCGGTTCAACTGGTTCAGATGTTTATTCAGTTTATTCAAAATAATCTTCTGATCCAGTTTAACCGATTCACCTTTTTGTGAATAGAGATGATGCAAAAGACTTTCTATGAAAGAACAGATAAGTAGCTTCCACCTCTGTCAAGGAATGACCCAGTCAGGATTGAAATTCCTGAAAGGTGAGCAATAAAAGCCACTGTTCTTCAAGAAGTTGCTCAACAGTCCTACACAGTTAGAACCAAAGAAGGACATATCATAAGGTGGAATCGGTGCAGTCCTCTAAAACACCAAGGGCTGTTCTAGACAAAGAGCTCAACTATGAGCAAGCTGAATCCAACTCTTGATCTTCTGAAAATTGCAATGCACACATGAACATTGGAACTCAAACCAGTACACACACTACAGACAAAATTATAAGAAAATATGCAAGAAAAATCAGAAAACTAGGAAGACTGAATTTGTGAACAGATCTTTTGTTTTTCTATTAAAAGTCTTGGTTAATGAGCTTGTTAGTAATAATGATATTTTGTTTGATGTTTAGCTAGCTCTAGCACTGGTGTTGCTCCAGTATCCTTTGTACCTTGACCCTATGCACTTGTATGTCGCTCTGGATAAGAGCGTCCGCTAAATGCCTGTAATGTAATGTAATGTAATGTAATGTTTAGATCAGGGCTCAAATTTAATGTTTTTAGACTTGATAAAAGCGATACTGGATAGCTAATGATTTAGCATTGTAAGATATGTTGTGACTAATAAGTTTAATAGTAGTATGATAAAAGACAGCTGACATCTTTTTAATGTTATTTACCTGTTATTGTTTTTGCTACTAAAGTAAAAAAATGCAATGATTTTTATTAGTCTACCTCAGACCACTAGATGTTAATAATGTTACTGGTATAAAACGATAGCCACTACTGTCTTGATGCATGCTCAATAATCCTGATGCATGCATGCTCAATAACCCAGGTAAAGAAAACCATAAAAAGGTGAATCGGTTCAACTGAAACAGAGGTTTATTCAGAAGTGTTGTGTTACTCAAACAGGTGACATCTTCAGTCTGAGTTGAGTGCCAGAAACCCCCCCCCCCCTTATAAACAGTACATGGATACCACACCACAAAAGGCTGGGTTCATATGAAGGTGGGATCATTAACCGCACATTCAGTGGCAATGAGCACCATTCACCAAAGATTAGGGATTATTTACAATCATGGCATTGTTAGAAGACAATGGATGTACTCTCAGGCCATCACCCCTGTTTAATGATGAGCGTTCCCTCTTTACATAAATGGCCTCTTTCACCATCTTTCAAACCAGTATTCCTCCCTATCAAGGATGTGAACATCATCATCTTGAATGAGTGTCCACTAGCCTGTAGATGAGTGACCACAGAGTCCTGGACTGGCGTGTTGGCTCTCCTATGCTACGCCATCCTCTTAGCCTGCGTCTATTTGATTCGCCCGATGTACAAGTCACTGCAGTCCTTCTGGCATTTAACAGCATATACTATATTACTCTGAGCCATGCCACCCCTAGAAGAAGGGACTACGATTTTAAATGCATTCCAGGATGGATTTACATGCACACTAATATGCCTATGACTCCTCGATTTTCAGTAATATTGTGAATATTTAAACAGTTTTATGAACGATTTGATCTATCCATCCATCGATCCATCCTCTTGGCCAGCGTCTGTTGGGTCTCCCCTGTGTACAAGTCACTGCAGTCACCCTGACATTTAACAGCGTACACTACATTACACTATTTGTGCTGGGGGACCAATCCTTGGGGTGAATCACCTTTTGACGCAGTTCAGGGGTTTGAAAGCAACTGAGAAGCAATGTTTTGAAAATACGCGTCTCAACTGTTCCGACACTGGAACAGTTGTTCCAACATATGGAATCACTACCAGTCTACACTTGGACTTCCCCTTCCCCCACTTGGCTGGAGCTCTTTCTGGGACGCTTCCCGGCTTTCACAAACACCCAGTTAGGGTAACCACACTTAACCAGGGCCTGTTTAATATGGGAATTCTCTCCCTCTCCGGTCAGTGAGTCATTGGGGGCGTTGTCAGCCCAGTGGTACAGAGTCCTGATGACTCCCAGTTTATGCTCCAGAGGGCGGTGGGAGTCAAACCATAAATACTGGTCCGTATGTGTGGGTTTGCGGTACACACTTACAATCAACTGTCCCCCAACACCAATCTTAACCTCACAATCCAGGAAAGCCAACACATCATTTTTAGCATCCTCCCTGGTGAACTTGATGTGATAAGTTATCAGTGATGTTATCAGTTTGGACCGGACAGGATAGCCTATGTTACCTTCCTGTATTAATGAGCCTTGGGTAACAACACCCTTTTTGTGCCTCCCGGACCACTGTCAGTAATAACACACAACTGCTAACTGTAAGCACCCCACAGGCCCTTCTTTTTCAAAGATATTCAGAGCCAATGGTCTGTTGATAACAACTTGGCCCTTTTCAAAGACACTCAGGATCTTAGTCCTGCCCATTTCTCTTACATCCATCACACTGTCTGTGAGAACAGAAGTTGATAGCAAAATGTATCAAGCACTTGATGCATGCTCAATAATCCAGGTATGGAAATCACAAAAAAAGAGGTGAATCAGTTCAACTGGATCAGCAGTTACTTCTGAACAGATTCACCTCTTTTTTGTGATCACCGACAACTGTTCTGCTGATAGGATTATGGGGTATGGATTATTGGCTATTGCAAACTTCTCTCTCAGATGTCTCTTCTTTTTTCTGAATGTTGCCTTCTCCTTTCACTTCATCTGCGTATGTGAATGATGTGATGTGAGTCTTCCCCATGTGTATGTAAATTGTCCTCCTCCCAGGTTTCCAAGGTGGTGGTGGTCACCACCTGGACAGTGCTTGGTATCCTCCTCATCACATTCTTTATATATCTTGTAAATCCGTATACTTTTGTTATCTTGTTTTAATGTCACATTCTTATCTCACTCCGGTGTGACAGATGGTTGTTTTGCCTCCTCTGTGAATGTGAATAGTGTGATGTGGGTATCTCATATGTCTGTCCTCCTGCCACGTCTTATTTGGGGATGGTGGTCACGTGGTTCAGGTCATAGGGTGTTCTGGCAGTCTCAGGACAATGCTTGGCATCCTCATCCTCATCCTCATGTTCTTGATATAACTTTTAACCCCATAATAAATATGTTATTCTCTTTCAATTTTGTATTATTTTAACTAGCTTTTATTCTGTACACACATCCATTACACATGTATCCATCTTTGAAGAGAGATCTTTCCTCTATTGCTCTATCAGGTTTCTTGAAAAAAATCTCTCTGTCACAGGATTTTAGGGATTGGGCTGTACAAATAAAATTGACCTAGATATATAAAAAAGTGGCATGGCTCAGTGTGTAGAGCGGTCGCCTGGTGATCGGGATGTTGCAGGTTTGATCCCCGCAGCTGCAAAGAAGCGTGATGAGGTGTCCATGAGCAAGACACTGTTCCCCTAACTGCTGTGCCCTGTGAAAGACTGGTGACCTATACAGGGTGCACGCTGCCTTTAGCCCAACAAGATTGGAGATAGGCTCTAGTTCCCCCGATCTTATTTTGGATAAGTGGTTGACGATGGATGGATGGACAGACAGAAATGATTATGTTGAAATAACACAGTGATGATTTAAGGAGGCTAAGCTACTCCTAGTCTCTTATTGGTGATGGTTAAGCTAAAAAAATATATCCTTTGAGGATGGGAACAATCAATGGAGTCCTGTTGTGCAGCAATGAATGGTTATGCTATTAGTGGGTGTGGTAGGAGTGGACATACACAGATTGCGGGAGCAGTCAGTAATTATAATACCTTCCCAGGTATGTTGCTGTATGAATGACCTTATAAACACTGACCTTGCAGGACACGGCTCAGGGTTACAGATCCGGATCATAGGTGGTGGTTTGCTGGAGGGATCACACCGAATATACTCTACCTCCTCTCCTCTTCCCCTGTCTACACACCTAACAACTGCTGTCTGCATCCCTGCGTGGAGAGGAGAAACACAAACATCAATAGATCCATCCATCATCTATACCGACTTAATCCAATTCAGGAATGCCTTCTGTCCCAGAGGGCATTAAGTGCAGGCAGAGAGAAATTCTGGACAGGTCACTAATCCATCATAGTATCCACATGTTATCACTCACATTCATGCCCATGAATAGTAGACTAGTCCAGTTATGAGTGCTTAAGATCAACACTAAGTTCAGAAAGTCACGGTGTCTCAACGATGGAGTACATGCCTCAATTCAGGCATCGCAGGTTATCAAGAAAAGACATCCAGCCTTAACACCCCGTTCTTGATGAAATGTGAGAATTACATTCTAAAGCAAAGTCAAAATAGTTGCATCAGATCATCTGAGCATAGGTAAATATGTTTCAACATTCATCTAAATGTCCTCCTCAGTTTTCAGTCCCGTATGTGACCCATCCAAATCCCTTTATAGTGACAGAGATGTAAATTAGGGTGCTCATATAGATTGGGGTAAAAAAATGCCAAAATGGATGAAAAGAAAAACATCTATTCAGGGTCAATTTTCCAGGTAATTAACAAAGTCAAAATAGTTGCATCAAGTCATCTGGACATAGGTTTAAAACAACACAATTGAAAAAAAAGTTTTCTTTTCATCCATTTTGGCATTGTTTCACCCCAATCTTTGGGAGTAATCATGACATATGAAAATGCTAATTATTTAGGAGGAAGGATATATGAGTTGTCGCAGATAACACTTAAAAATACGATAAAGTTGGTGCTACCCTTCTCAATTTCTGCATAAGGAATCTTGAAAGATCTCACCAGAAGCACAGGTTACTGAGCAGACAGTGAAGCCCCTGTGGTCCCAGTGGTGAAGTTCGTCTCCCCCCGTGAGAATGTCGCCAGGCCCATGGAGGTCTGGAGAGATGCCCGAGATTCCAGTACATGGCCCATCATTGCAGGGCCTCACCAGCTGGGGCAGATGCTCTTCACATTCCTCCTCAGGGAGGTCGACCTCTGTCTGGGTGAAGGAGAGCAATACTCGACATTTCACCTCACGTGTTTGCCTGCCAGGCCCACAAGTGGTGCTACAGGGTAACCATGGTCCTGGGATGAATCTGAAAATGAAGTGTTCAAATCGTGCTTGGGTGAGTGATAGTTAGCACTGTTGTATTTGATATTGGAATAAACTGAGTTTATCTGTGGAAATGTCTCTTACATCCATTATTCAAAGCAAGGACTTTCAATACATAGTTTAGCTGGAAATGTATGGTTTGGTGTATAAAGGTTCCATTCCATTTCCCAATTTAACACCACCCTCATTGATTTCATAATTATTATACCTTCAGTTAATCAAATTAGCAAAATTATGAACTGGAAATCTGTAAATACACCAGGTTTTTTTTATGAAAAGGAAGCCACGTTGTCATTGCAGGTTACAAAGAAATTAGTTATCTGCATTTAATCCATCCTGTTGTATAGGCACAGTGAGTAGCTGCAGCGTCCGGAGACCAACTCCAGTTATTTTTCCTATTGTTTTGGTCAGGGGCACAGGCAGGAGTACTAACCCGAACATGGGTGTCTTTGTGAGGAAACTGAAGCACCCAGAAGAAACCCATGCAGATACAGACAAAACAGGCAAAATCCACATCGAAAGGACCTGGGACGGCCTGGGATTCATACCCAGGACCTTCTAGGTATGAGGCAACAGCGCTAACCACTAGGTCAATGTGAATATATTTGCATGGTCATGGATAGAATGTGAAAGAATGTGTTCAATATAGTATTCCATTCACTATGCACATAGACTAAAAAGACTAAAATGAGAATTCACTTGTAATATTTGTATTGGCAGTCACTTGAAGAAGTCTATCCTTTATATATTTTTCAAAAAGGTTGTGATTTTTATGAATTTAGTTAAATTACAGGCATACAAACGCTTTTTTGTGAGAGGAAATGAGAAATCCCATATTTGTACTACAGTAAAAAGGAGAATCTTTATGGTAGGATACTAAACGAAAATTTCTTAAATTAAGTGAAAATACCTAAAATATCATAAAAAACATGATTTCCATATCTTGTCCCTCCATTGATATTGTAGCATCATGTGACATGGCACTGTTCTTGTCACTCCCATCATGCAATTTGCTCCCTTTTTGAGTTGACACCATCACAAAGTCTTGTGTTTATCTTGGTGAGAACCCTCATTGTGTTTTATATTCATCCTGTGTCAATAGTTGTCAAAAATAATGCTGTGGTAAGAACAAGAAGAAGACTCTGTATGTTAATTTTTCCAAACCATGTAGCCCGCTACATTAGTGGGATTGCAGAAGTAGGATGGTATATACCGAAGAAATACAAGACTGCAAGCGAACCTTGCCTTGGACCAGCAGAAGATGGAAGACCACCTGGCGAGGAAGAAGATGAACTGGCATTACAAGACAAAGGCTGTAAGTCAGAGGATTCCTCCCCTGCTGAGTTTGGTGGGTCACCCAACACTAGGCGTTTAATCCTCAGGCCCTGGCAACCAAACATTGTGCCTTCCAGCCCACCCCGATCGAGCGCCTGAGGCTCATGGCACCTGCCACCCCTCTATTCTAGAATTGGCGGCGGGCCCAGTTTGGGCACGTTCCCTGGAGAGAAGGAGACTTGTGGGAAGGTGCTTGGTGATGCAACGGTGCACCTTAGTCCCCTGGCGGACTGCGATGCTTTCCCAACAGCGAGAAGAAGTTTCGGCAGGGCATGGTTATGGGCAGAGAGTAGGTCATCTCACAGTACACAGCTGAGTATGCCTCTGGTTCTAAGAAGTACTTCTCAAAACGTGAGCAGAGTAGTGGGTGTCAAATTGACCAAGGTCAGTGGGACTCAGCCATTTGAGCTGTACCTAGTGCAGGTGCAGCTGGAAGGCTTGGCACAATTGATGGAGGCCACATGATACTGCCGCTCACCTGACCTTGCCCCTAGAGGGTGGGGAACTCCAAGTGCCCCTGGACCCCCCTCCAACAGAGCTGACTAATTACGTGGTGTTGGCTGTGGGCCTGAAGAGGTGCTTTGGGAAGTTGACATTAGACGACAGAATGGAGGACCAGCTCAGTAGCCAGTGTCATCAAGAAGGTGAGTACCTGGGGATGCTCACTGCAGACATACGTTTCATCTCCCAGTACACATATACATAATTCAGCACAGCTGTACAGGAGGAGCTAGCTTGAAGGAATTCATCCGGGTCCTCACTCCAGAGCGCCTCCGTCAGCACATTGGCGTATAAGCCCCACACTCCCTGGCCAAGGCCCTATCGGAAGCAAATCGGTTGGAAGCAGTTTTGGCTCAGCCCAAGAGACATTGTCACCAGATATTCCAGGTGGACGTTGTCGAAGAAGAGAGTGATGATGATGAGGGGATGATCTGCCAGGCTAAACCAGCACATCCCCAGTTGACATGGTGACGCCCCCAACAGAAAACACCTGCGGCCGATTCACCTATTGTCTGTTTATAGTGTGGCCAGGAAGGACACCGTACATGCCGCTGCCTAGCTCAAAAACATCTCCAGGGTTCGCCTAAGCCAACAGGAAACTAGAATGGGACAGCACAGTGAGGGGGCCGCTGTCCTTGGATGTCAACAATCCCCTCGTTGAGCTCCTCCTCCACGTTGGCCAACCGGGCCATGCCCAAGGATTGTATATAGACTCTCTAGTTGAGGGGCAGCTCTGTCTCCATCTCCCTCATCCAACCAGGGGTGCTGCTGGGTACAGAGCACACTCTTCCCCAGGGCTGAATGTCCGCCATTGCACAGCTCCATACAGTCCCTGGCAAGCTGGGTGTCATGCAGAGAAAAAGACTCCAATGCAAGTGCCGCAGGAGAGAGAGAATTGAAGCATGAGTTCTGGTTCACTGGGATCCGGGACCCCCGCATTGTGGGGCTGGAACCTGTTGTCCCAATGGGAACTTTGAGTCAACATCCCATTAGTGACGTTCTACATCAGGGACATCACAGTGGAACTGCAGTCGGGGAGCACCAGGAAGCAGGTGCACCAGGCTAGGAAGCATCCTAAATCAGCACGAGGCACTGTACCAACCCTATTGGCAGCCTGCATAGCCCAGTCAGTGGCCCAGCTCAAGCTTTCACCATCAACGGAGAGATGCCAGGCAATGGATGATCTCCTAGAGAAGAGCAGCACTGGGCTCCCTACCACAGACGGAGGCGCCATGTGCTCCCTGAATGCAGTACCGGTGGGACCTTTGAGAGTGCCGAAGAGAAGCACATGACGTTGCCTGGCATTATCCAGCTGATGCGGAGTGTTACCAGAAGCAGGCATACCCATTGCAAGGGCCAGACCGTTTCCCCTGGTGAGCAGGTATGGGGTTTCTGTCTTGCCCAGAGGAACGGTGTCTCTCCTAAGCTCCCAGGCCAGTGGGAGGGACCCTGCTGAGTGATGGAACGGCTGTCAGGCATTCTTTACTGGGTGAGGCTGGACCACAGGAGATGTGTAGTGATGCTGCACCAGGACCCTGCACCCTACTGCCTTGGCAAATGGCAAACGACTGCAGGACCAACCCAGTCTACCCAGAACACCTCCTCCTCCAGCCTCAACTCAGAGATGGAGCCTGGGAATGAAAACAGTGAGCCCGAGCCAAGGGCTCAGAGAATGTTGTACGGTAAGAGATGGCCACCGTACCGTTTTGCAGACTTTGTTTTTTGAGCAGATGGATCACCGAGGACGTGTAACACTCCTGGTGGGGGCTGTGTAGCATTAAGTGATGTGGCACTGTTCTCATCACTCCCATCATGCAATTCACTCCCTTTTTGAGTTGACACCATCACCAAGTCTTCTGTTTGTTTGGGTGAGATTTCTCATTGTGCCCCCTTCCTTTTTTCTTTTCATCCTGTGTTGATATATGTTAGATGAAGGTACAATAACTGAGAAGACTATCCGTGTGTTAATCCATAAGAGCCACATCGCTTGCTATAATATTACATTCACCTCAATTTCTTCCATCTCCTCTGCAATCCCCTGGCCAACCTGAGCACAACTAGTGATGTTTGGTAAACCATTCTGAAATAACTAAACAAATGCTCCTTTCAAAAGTGACACTATTTTTTGTGTAACACAATCAGTTTAATGCAAGATCATTTCATTCTCAGCAACAGAGTATATGGTTATTATGTAATTGCTTACGGAAGTGGGCTGAGAAATAGATCGAGAAGTCCTCCCGCGGGTCGGTTCAACTAGAAAAGAAGTTTAGTCATAAACGTTTCATCACTCAGGGGCCTCCGGAAGTTAAGATGCTGTTCAACCCATCTCTACATCACACAACTGGGTGTTCAAATCCCGCCCGCACTGTTTCTAACCACAAAACATTAGTAGGGCATAATTGGCTAAGCCTCACATGAAGAAAGGGGTTAGGTTGGATAAAGGATTCTATGTTCACTAATGTCCCCCTCTGGGTTGTTGGGGCACTTGCAGTCAAGTGAACGGAAAGTACTCTCGCTTCATTCTCCTCTGACGGCCAACTACAGTGTTTTCCCCTTGAAACCGTGATGTGTGAAATAGCGAGGGCAAGTCGTCATGTGACTTGAAGGAGACACATGATATGGCTTCATCCTTCCTGTTGACATTCTAGAGGGGTATCAAAACGACAGATCCAGCCACAGGCAACTTAGGGAATTTGGTTGGAAAAAGGGGATAAAATCTAAAGGAAAAAAAAGAAATATTACGTCACTCAAACAGGTGACATCTTCAGTCTAAGCTGACTGCAAGCCTCCCCACCCTTATAAACAATACAGTGATACCACACAACAAAAGACTGGGTTCATATGCAAGTTTGTCATTGACTGCACATTCAGTGGTAATCCGTACTATTGACAAAGGATTGGGGAATATTTGCAATCACGGCATTGTAAGATGATGGTAGATATACTCTCAGACCTCCACCCCTGTTAACATAAATGGCCACTATAGCATCCCCTTCAAACCAGTGTTCTTCCCTATCAAGTATGTGAACATACTCATATTTGAAAAAGTGGCAACTAGCCTGTCGATGGGTATAGACACAGTCACAGCCTGACATTTTGGCTCTCCTATGTTGTTGCATTCCTCTTGGCCTGCATCTGTTTGTTTTCCCCGATGTGAAAGTCATTCCAATACGGCAATAAAATGTAATATAGTAGGATCTATGCTAACATAGTAGATCATCACAAAAAGAGGTGAATCTGTTCAGCTGGATCAGAGGTTCATTTCAGAAACGTTTCGTCACTCACCAGGTGACTTCTTCAGTCTGAGCTGAAGGCAAACATCCCCCTCCTTATAAACGGTACCTTGATGCCACACAACAATAGGTTGGTTTCACATGCAAGTTGGGTGATCAACTGCACATTCAGTGACAATGGGCACCATTCAGAGAGGATTGGGGAATGTTTGCGATCACGGCATTGTAAGACGCCGATAGGTGTACTCTCAGGCCACCACCCCTACTCAAAGACTGTCGTTCCCGCTTCACACAAATGGCCTCCTTCACCCCCCTCTCAAACCAGCGTTCCTCCCTATCAAGGTTATGAACTTCATCATCCTTGAATGAGTGGCCACTCGCCTGTAGGTGGGTGTAGACTGCAGAGTCCTGACCCGACGTGTTGGCTCTCCTATGCTGCGCCATCCTTTTAGCCAGCGTCTGTTTGGTCTCCCCGATGTACAGGTCCCTGTAGTCCTCCTGGCCTTTAACATCGTACAATACATTACTCTGTTTGTGCCGGGGGACCCGATCCTTGGGGTGGACAAACTTTTGCCGCAGTGTGTTCAGGGGTTTGAAAGCAACGGAGACGCGATGTTTTGAAAACACGCGTCTCAACTGTTCCGACACTCCCGACACATACGGAATCACTACCGGTCTACGCTTTGGCTCCTCCCCTCCCTCCACTTGGCTGAAGCTCTGTCTGGGACCCTTCCTGGCTTTAACAAACGCCCAGTTAGGGTAACCACACTTAACCAGGGCCTGTTTAATATGGGATTTATCTTCCTCCCCGGCCAATGAGTCAGTGGGGACGTTGTCAGCTCGGTGGTACAGAGACCAGTTTATGCTCCAGGGGGTGGTGGGAGTCAAACCGCAAATACTGGTCCGTATGTGTGGGTTTGCGGTACACACTAATAAACAACCGCCTTCCAACACCAACCTTCAC
>OMLC01047363.1:0-10948 GCA_900302585.1 Regalecus glesne | reverse complement strand
CAAGTGATTGCTCAACTCCATAACCTGGAAGAAGGAGAGACATAGAGAGAGAGAGAGAGAGAGAGAGAGAGAGAGAGAGAGAGAGAGAGAGAGAGCTCTGTTCTACATGTGACAATTAGTCCTCCACGTTGTGGGTGTGGACATTGGTTTTAGATGGAATTTGGAGGATTAAGGCCAGATGCCTTTCCTGACGCCCTGTGGTGGGTTTGAACCCTCTGGCTCATCAGTTCTCAAAGCCCGCACCCTACTGAGCTTCTACAGCCTGCGTGTGTGTGTGTGTCCATTGTCAACGGCTTTTCATTGTCATTGGCTTGCATAGACAAGCTTGAGCCTATCCCAGCACTCAGTGGGCGAAAGGCAGGGAAACACCCTGGACAGGTCACCATTCCATCTCAGGGGTTGAGCACTCAGAGGTTCAGGGTCTATATCGATTTACGGGCGGCATAGCTAACGAGGTAGCGTGGTTGTCTAGTCATCAGAGATTGGTCCATTTGATCCCTGGCCCCTCCCTGCGAAAAGCATGTGGAGGTGTACTTGAGCATGACCCTCGAACCCTAACTGCTCCCAGAGCATCGCTCGGTGACTGCACTCACTGCTCCTGTACGATAGGATGGGTTAAAAGCAGAGCAAAATATCTATCATTCTTGTTTGTGTGGCAAATAAAACAACTCCATAGTATTATTCTATTCATTTGCACTGATCAATCTCCACCAAGAGGTGTATTGTCCAGGTTTTGTCATCCATCTCCTCATGCAGAAGGCAACTTAGATCGAGCTTGTTAAACGTGGGCGGATGACTTCAAATGACAGTACACTCCTGGTCAATACATACACATTCTCACCATGATCATCAAACCGCCATCCATCTCTTTGTGCAAACATCAGTGACACCTTAATTATCTTTGATAATGCAATCATCTTGTCAGAATGAGGTGATAATCAAGCCAGTTCCACCGCCGTCATAGATAGTTATTGATGTGTGTGCGAAGTCGGACCCCGCTTCTCATTCGTTCGAGGATTCATCAATTTAAAAGATGTCACAGATAAACAGTTCATTGTTTGTTTACTACCCTCGATGATTTCAGACTGGCAGGCTTGAACGCAGCCACCGCACAACTGTGTTGTTGTTCAGCCTTAGCTACACCATCAGCCATCCAGATCTGCTTTTTGACGAGGGGTGTTGCCCACATATATGACAGTCATATCCCATTTACCGAATGATCCTCGTTACCAGGTTGAGACTCCGACATCGGACGCCGTTACTCAAACACAAAGATTTGCAGCCTGTCAGTGTGTTGGATGTTTAGAATAGCTTTTCATCAGGGTGGAAACCGTCTTGACGCAGACCATCAAGTGCAAATTGGTTTGGAACGGATTAGCGGTATCGCCAAACTGCTTCCAGATGATCCGTCAGCTGTAGAGACATCCTTTAGGTAAACACGCTGCAGCACTCGATTCGCGTAGAGTCGGCCCTGCTTCATCTGCCGGGGAGCACGTGATTACCAAAGCAGCATCGGGGCCTTTGAAGGCAGCAGAGCCGGGCAGCGTGCTCTTTGTTTCAGTGAGGAGCACTGCTGCAGTCGCAGTTCTCCTCAGTTCTGTGTGAAAGTTGTTATTTACTTGGCCCTTTATGTGGGAAAGTACCACAGGCAGCCTATGTCCCTATGGGATATTGTACAGATGGAGCTATTAAAGCAGGGCTATAACAATCGTCCTGTGTAAGCCAGACATATTGGAGAATGAAACGGGAACAATGCATTTAGTTTAGAATGTTACTGAATTTCACTGAAAACAATATAACTGGCCACTGGAGAATGGAGAAATGTGAGAGTGCAACAAAAATAGGGAGCAGTTCTTTGCTGTTCAGAGATTTTCAGATCTTGGTGTTAAGTAAATTTCTCCAATGATCAGTCACTGTGGATATCTAGTGAAGGCACATGTGTTCTTATTTTTGTCTTTTTTTGCTTACACGACCAAGACCGGCGGAATCTGGTGTCTGCGTTTGCCCCACACTGTGGTGTAGGAGCAGTGAGCACAACACTCAGGGAACAGTTACGGGTTCAATGTCTCGCTCACGGACACTCCGACATGCTTTCTGCAGGGGAAGGCGATCGAACCACCAATCTCCAATAACCACACAACTGCTCGAGTCCTCAGCTAGTTTTTGTTTGTCTGTGTGCGTCCTTAAAGTGAAAGCAGACCCAATTGTTCCACACGCTTAGCCATCGTGTTGACAACTTGACAACATTTCATAGGGACACACACTGTCAATTCAAATATTTTCCTGTTGTTCTCCACCGGATTCTTACCCCCTCCTCTCTCTGCATTTGTGTCCAAAGGGGTGTTGGAGTAATGTGAGCAATATGCGACGCGGGCTGTTGGGGAGACGACCTTGCGCCCCAAGACGAAGAAGTCAGAGGCCATTTTGAAGAGCAGACCAGCCAAACAAAGTGAGTCACTCTAATAGTTCATTTCCGCTGCACAGTGGGAGACACAGCGCTGCAGGAGGGAAGTGGTGGGAATTGTATTTTCTCTCCCACCAAGGGGTCTTCCCTTGGCAACCTGTGCTGTGGAGGTGTGTGTGTGTGGAAGATGAGCTGAGAGTTAATGATATCAAAGTCATAATTAAAAACAGAATCCACTTTCGCCCACTTTGCATTCATTCTGATGAGATTACTTCTCGCTTGATTGACCCACATACGGTGCTTGGTTCTCCATGGTGAGATATCTTTGACTGGATCTTGCGGGCGCCTCCACCATCGGAGGGAGATGCATTGAGATTTATAGCAAAGTCTACCCTCACTTTTGTTTACGGAATCCCTACCGGCACGGGGTCACTTTCTGAAAATACTTTTCTTTCTCAAATTCATTTACGGTCTCGCGTAGTGGAATTACGCAGTGCGTGTCATTCTCATAGCAGTCTGCTGGTGCCATCAGCCATCTACTGGCCTCCAGTTCCAATTCATGCTACGGTGTCCAGTTACCTGCCTGTTGCTGGAGGAAGGCTGGTGCATTGGAGAAACAGATGGTTCGCACATCAGACATTTAGCTAATCATTCTATTATGGCAATTAAAAGAAGACCTGGAGTGCAGATATGGAAAGCAACCTGTTTTTCTTAAGGCTTGGCTTCAGGCTATGTTTTAAGAGCCTTGCACTCCATCTCAAATTGGCTGCTTTTGCTCAACATCTAAATGCCATATATGTGAACAGTTCACGCATGCTGAAATGGTTTGCAAGTTGTTTTGCACTTCATTGCCCTCATACCAAACTCTCCACCCTTTGGCAATGCTACACTCATGTTCTAATTTAATTAGAAGAGTTGTTGACTCTCTTCCACATACCTACATCCTAAAACGTGTAAATCACAAGTATGCAGCAAAGCATTTTTTAAAGAATTGCATATAGTGAGGCTGACTCTCGTAAGAAAAGGAAACCTCTTTCTGCATCTTGCCAGTTTTTACCGAGTCCCAAAGTATTCGGCAGCATCTCTACATATTCATTATTTGGCTGTGATAGATGTATGAGACAAACTCGCAAGGTTTGCTGCTGTTCAGCTCCGATTCACGATGTCAGAGCTGATCCATCCATTAGGCACATCAGGCAGGTGTCCACTGCCTAAAGCCCCTTCTTTCTTAAAAAGCCCCCCTCATTTGGCATAATATATAAACACACAAACATACATGTATGTATGCATGTAAAGTGGAGTGGCATAACTACAGGTGGTAGGGTAGTAATCCAGTAATTGCGAGATTGGTGGTTTGATCTCTGGGCCCTGCAGAAATCCTGTCAAAGTGTCCTTGAGTGGGTCACTCAAGCCCCTAACTGCTCTAGGCCTGAAATGGAATAGCTACCTCTCCAGGTTGTTTCCCTGCCTTTCGCCCAGTTGGAGCTGGGATAGGGATAGGCTCCAGCATGACCCTGTGACCTGACGTTGGACAAGCAGTTGACAATGGATGGATGGATATATAGTGTATATATAATTACACAGTACACCTGAAAGGCTATGCCGCACTGACTGGTACATTGTTGTGGAGACAAATCTGATAATGACAGTCACTGCAAAGTCACATTCCACAAACTGCACTATTTATTATTAACAGGTGACGCAGCAGCCTCACCTTTACAGCAGTAACCTTGAATTTTCATCAACAAATTTATTGAGTTGTTAGTTGCTGACTTTGATTTTTTTTTTTCTCTTCAACTTCCTTCCAAATGTTCTAATCAGTTGAAATAACTGCTTGGCTATGCATGATTGAATTGTTTGGAAAATCATATAATTCCTTCCATATGGATTTATGCATATCTAGCCTGTCAATTTTCATCCCAGTGTGCATGAGATTGACACATTTAGTGTTAGAACTTTATAAAGTGTTTGCCTCTGGGACCTGCAGAGAACCGTTTGATGCGGCCAGTCTCTGGAAAGAGGCCTATAAACTGCATATCTCAAAAGTTTGGAAGATTCTATGAGCCCCACTTAGGACAGCCATGTAATCTCCAATGTGGTGAAGATATAGATCATGGCTTGACAAATGGTTATGATGATTATGATATTTCCCACAGACAATTCTACTTTTTCATTTCCTGGTGAATTTTCTCAGCTCCAGTCCTATCCTGTCCTAGTGGGCTTCCCTCCCCAGCTCATCTTCTTCGCTCTGTGGTTTTATTAAACCCAACATTTGTCAGCAGGAAGATGGTTGATATGCAAAGCGTGAATGTGCTCGTAGCTCATGCTTTAGCAATCCAGGCTATTTGAGAAATGAGATATGAGGAATGCCCGGCTATGATGGAATGGATAAGGGGAAATGAATAATGCTCAGAAGATTTCTATATTATTACTCTTTATTATATTTTCTTATTTGCACCTGAGAATATTTTTAGAAGTGATATTTCGATGCAGAAGAAACTGCGCACTTCACTAGTGATGGTTGGTGGTTTCATTAACCATGTAAAACCAAGCCTTATCCATAAATCTATAGTGAAAGTATCATCAGATCGATCTCAGTTATTCTTATTGGGGTTATGCAGAGGACGGTTTATTTGATAGTGTTGTAGTTGGAATAAAACATACACGACTTTTGTTCAGCGAAAATATTAATATGAAAATTAAAACGAAATGAGAAGAGAAGCCAACTACTGCCTATCGCAATGGGGGATGTTTATTGCAGTGCTCACTGGAGTATGAATTCATTTGCAGCATCCACTCACAGTGTTAATAAGCTGCTGTGTATCTAATCACAAATCTACACCATTCCTCCCATTTCTACTCCCGGTCCAATATCAGAGTGACCCCATATGTCAATATCTTCAAGGAATGTGGCTCTGCGGAAATGAAGTTGCGCCAAACACCAATTATTTACAAATTAACATGAGTTACACAGCCACTTATTCAATGTCTCCTGAATTCGAGGGCCACCAACTTCTTCCAGATTCAGCTGATTTTGACTGATCTATTTCCATCTTCTCTTTTGGGAATGTTGACGTGCATCTTGTGATATTGTGATTTAGATCTTAGATTGGACTTTTTCTTTCATCGTCATCCCTGCAACGTAGAATGTAGGTTCAGATCGGGCACATAAACAATGAAAGCGGATATCCATCATTGGAGTAGTGCATGGGAGTCGTGTTACCACACCTTCTCCAGCTTATAGGCTCATATCGTAGAAGTAATGCCCTTCAAAGTGACAGATATTTTCCCCGCTTTCAGTTTCCTTCAGAAGCAGATGTGCGGTACAACACAAGGTATGTTGGCTGCATCGTTGGAGAGTGAGGCGGCTCCTCTGAATATAATCTCTGCTGGCAAGATGAAGTGAGAGAACCATGCTGTGAGAGGAATTTGTTCTGCTAAGCGACTCTTCCTCTCACTTTGCCAAGCAGCATCTCTTCATATAAATGGCCATTCAAGCTATTTGTCTGGAGCACACATCAATCTCGCGCGCACGTTGCCACAGAGCCGGAGGGCATGCCAATAAAAGGTTGCTGTTACCGGTCAGATTGCAGCTGAGCTTGTCTCCCAGCTCTGTACAGTCGAGGCACAGCGGCTGCAGCCAGCGTTCTGAAGACTGCTCGCTTTCATTAGAGGTGTCATTAAAGGAATTACAGGAGCAAAGCCATGGATTTATTTTTTTTAACAGATTATTGTGCTAGAATTTTGCTCAATTCATCAGGCATAATAACTTCAATACTACAATTATTGTTGCAAAGGTGTGTGTGTGTGTGTGTGTGTGTGTGTGTGTGTGCGTGTGCGATGCTGTTTATCACATCTGTGGGAAGTCGTCTCTCATTTCCTTTTAGGGGAGCTTATTCTATGTGCCTTTGAGGATGCCTCTGTCAATGTGTGCATTTTCAGTACAGTTCAAAGCGTACACAGTACGAGGCAGTGCACATCGTAAAGGGAAGAACCAGAAAAAGTTGGCATAGTTCTGAGTGCACTTTGTGTGTAACCCAGCTATTAGCATCTCTACAAGTGCACAATATGCATCAACTCATATTAACCGAAACCCTTTTAGTTCACTGACACGGTTCACTACACCGTCTTTCACTTCTAAGATGAATCATCATTTTCTCTTCTCCTTTGGGTTTCATTCTGGCTAATAGGTATTTTAATGTCTGCATTAACAATCATGTATCCTTGTCAGCTCCCCTGCTGTGTGGAGTCCCCCAGGGGTCGGTTCTTGGGCCAATCCTCTTTATACATGCTACCTCTGGAATAATCTTCCCCAATCCATTAGATTTGCACAATCTTTGGATTGTTTCAAGCTCCTTATAAAGAAACAACATCTTTTTATAGACCTGTTGTGGTTGGTTTCAAGCTTCTTTATGCTCGCTTTCTTTTTATCAGGTTTAATTTTCTATTTATGTGTTATTTGCTTATTTTTCGTAATTATATGTAAAGCACTTAATTTTTTTAAAAGTGCCATATAAATAAACTTTACTAGTTTAAATCTATTTGCTAGATCAAAGAAATACGTTTTAAATCATTTGTAAAAGGTATTTTAAGTCCTTTTTATGCCTCAAGCACGTTTAGCACCTACACCCGTTTCTATCCGAGGTGGTAGAGATTTTGGTGGTGATAAATGGTTCTGCCAGTAAAAGTACTTTATCCCCATTGCTGATCTGTTTATTAAATGCAAGCCACCTACTTACTTCCCACCTTTAACATCAATTACATCGATGCAGAAAAGCACAAAAGGTTCTTGGAAGCTAGAGAATTAGGCTTTTGGCCAGATAAGTAGTGTATTTTCGATCTGAAACTGAATAAATGTCCTCCTGCCATCCTCTCTCCTCCCCTCTACATTCTCTTTTGTTCTCTCTCTCACTCTCTCTGTCTCCCTCTTACCCTTCACAGAAGGACTTCTCCCACCGAGAGGAGCTTAAACAGTCAGATGTGGAGAGGTGGCTAGGATTCATCACCTTCTTGTGTGAGGTGTTTGCTTCTATGAGGACCGCTAGTGGGGAGCCTTTCACGGTGCTCGTCGGTCCCATTTATACGTGCCTGCGAGAGGTTTGTAATCCATCAGACTTAGAACTGGTCTTACCAAAAGCGCGACAGTGAGTCATTGATCTACACAGTCACTTTGGGTGACAACATCTCTTTTAACTCATCTTAAAGTCCTTTGTTGTTAAAGGCCACGTTTAATTTCACTGGCTTCAATTTTTCTCAGACAAGATCGGGGAGTTTTGCATGAGTGGTGAAGTGCAAATCCCAGTTTCCTCTTTAAAACTAGACCTGGTCTAGACTTTCAACAACACAGTGGTTTTGTCCGTCTAGCTATGCAGACAGACAGACCAGAGTAGCATTTCCAGTAAAATACCTGGTTCACTTCCTGTCAGCAGGCCCTACACTTCTACACAGACTCCTATGATCACCATGGAAACCAAATGACCACAGCAAACATACCAAAATACACTACTGGTTTGGAAAAGAGGAACCGTTAAAAGGGGAAGTGGGAACTACAAACTTAAAAGGATGTTGGGGAATTAAAGACAAGATTGGAGAGATGGGGGCCAGCAGGTTCAGGTTTACCGCTTTAGAAGTGACACTTTGTTAATAGCAAAGAAACAAAGGTTTTCTCAAAACTGTGACCATGTATCGACCCAGATGTAGATCTCCGAAACTGTCAACCTACTATACAAGGTGTCAGATTCCACCTAATATGTCATCTATTTGTAGCTCCAAAGTTCTGCCTACTACTGATCACTTCAACGAGATGCTAAAATTTGGCTTCGTCAATATTGATTAATTGACTGATCGATGCGATTTATTTTTCCTCTGATGCTCTGCTTAATGCCTACTTTTGTATTTGCTTTCCTTTTCAATAAGGTCGAGGTATTTTGTTGCCTTCGTGCGGTATATCCAATTATCCTGAACTCTTGTTGTTTCTGTGTTGTCCCCTCTAGCTGTTGGAGTCTACAGATGTGAAGGAAGATGCAGTCCTTTGTTGTTCTATGGAGGTATGAGCCCCACGTACACTGACAGCTCATGCAAGTCCTATTTGGTGCGAAGAGCCACGGTGATGAGGAATTCAGGTTAAAGTGAAACTGTGTAATGTAAAAGTCAGTGAATAATATGAGTGTGTGGGTGAAAATAAGGAAAGAGAGATGAGCAGCTTCATTTGCATCCATCAGTATGCAGACACGAAAACATGCACGTAGCTTCATTGCCAGAAGGTCAGGGATCCTCTCCTCTGACTGTATCTGCAGTGACAGGGTGGAAGACATGTTTCCTGCTTTTGGTCAGGAAGTACACATGGAGTCTTTCTGACCTCTCACCTGGAGCTTCATGTCCATTACGTCATCGTGTTAGATCGGCTGTACACACTCAGTTCGATGATTCAATCGTGTTTTAGTGGAGGTTCCTACTTCCCTCCCATCCACCCATATCCGGCGTTGAGCTCAATTTGATCTTCTGCTTCCATCATCTTCCTCGCTACTCTTCTTCACTTTCTAATCCTCGGATCTCTCCTGCCAATGTCCTAATTTCTTCTTCTTTCCCCCTCTTTTGCCCTTCCCTGTTCTGTCACTCCTCACCGCCGTCCTTTCCGTCGACCAGCTGCAGAGCAAAGGGCGGCTCCTGGAGGAACAGCTCCCAGAGATGATGACGAGTCTCCTGGTAGCAGCCAGGGACAAGATGCTGTGCCCAGCCGAGTCTCAGCTGACCCGCTCTCTCCTCCTGGAGGTCATTGAGCTTCATGCCCACCGCTGGACTCCACTCGAAGTACTCACTACGCAGTACTACATCCGTACCATACAGAAACTTACCAAGTGCAGAGAGGAAGTAGCCCCCAATGCCCCCGGCCATTAAGTTCACTTTTTTTTTTTTTCTGAGTGATAATGTGATCCTGAAACCTCATATGCTCCAACGTGCTCTGGCCTCAGCTAAAGCATTTTACTCTTCTCATAGAGTTCTTTTTTTAAAATTTCTGTCCATTGACGTCAGAAGAGTTTGGGGTTGCCTCATTTCCCGTCAAGCCGTGCATGTCTGTGCTTTTGTTATCCTCGTCATTTATACCCTATTATTTTTCATCCTTCATTTTTCCTTTTATTATGGGGTCGCTCTTCGCGAAACCACGTCTTTAAGAGTAAAGCGTGTGTACGTCCGTCTTTATGTGTGTATGTTCATGTATGTGATACTTTTAGTGATAGGCCTTATTGCACAGGTTTGATTTGTTTTGCACTGTTTTGAGGCTCTCTGCTATGAAAGTCAAGAAATGCAAAAAGTTGAATTTGAACCAGTGGTTGTGGATTAACTTCGAGAAAAGAGAACACTTACTAGTGAGGTGAACGGATTGACTATAGCAAGGGTGGTAGGATGTTTCAAGAGACTAGTGGCCTTTTTATTTATTGCTATTGAAGCATCTTTATTTTAAGAATAAGCCAGTCGGAGTCATAGCTTGAACTGAAATGTTAAAATGAAAACGAAACGTGAAAATGCACAAAAGCATGGCACACGCAAAAAAAAAAAGAGAAATGTATCTTCAGATTGTCCTACTTAAGCCATTCTTTGCGGTGGGCATTTTCTTAAGTACTCCGGGTTGGATTTAAAAAATAAAAAAGAGGAGCATTTAGGTTGGATTTGCAGGTTATTCTAAAGGAAAAACACCATTTCACGACCTCATTTGCTAATCAAATGTGACCCTTTCTCTGATCGACATGCTAACGTGTGTATCAACACGTGAAGTCGATCTTATACCATTTGTAAACGGGCTCTACGTATAATCCAGCAGTGCAGTATATCCTCAAGTATTTAAAAAGGAATCGAGAGAGAGAGATCTAGAAGGGATTTAGTGCAACACAGATTCTGTTCTAGATAGAAACGGTCATGTGGCTGCAAAGATGGCCTTCTGATATGTTCTAATCGAGAATTAGCTCAAAATGTTTGGGAGGAGTCTTTGCTCACTTATCCATAAACACACTTATGCACTACATACACATAAAACCCTTCCCACTGGACCTCTGTGGGTAGATCAATGTGTTTGTTTAGTATTATTGATATTATTTTTATTGCTATTATATATTTTTTTTCTGTCTTGCATCAAGAATCCAGATCTCGTGTGGTAGAAACACACCCTGATGACCAGGTAGATGATCAGGGTGGGTCACAAAACTCATAATAAACCTTTTTGGAGGTGCGGTCTCATCCTCTGGAAGACTGCATCCACCTGAAAGTTTATGATTTTATTTCATTATATTTGTTTGCAATGTTTCGTTTCTAAGTTTATATTTAAATGACTTAGATATTGTGCATATGTATGCATGAGTGTGTACGAACTAGTGAGCGCGAGTGCGTGCGTGTGTGTGTATGCGTATTATATGCGATATATATATATATATATATATATATATATATATATATATATATATATATATATATATATATATATATATATATATATATATATAGATATATATATATATATATATATATATATACATATATGTATGTATGTAT
>OMLC01047359.1:0-12792 GCA_900302585.1 Regalecus glesne | reverse complement strand
GTGTGTTTGTCCACTTATGTATCCTTGTGTGTATTTGTATCTATTTGGATGTCTGAATTTGTTTTCATTTTTGCTTGAGTGCATGTGTGTGTGCGTGTGTGCGTGTGTGTGTGTGTGTGCGTGCGTGCGTATGTGTGTGCGTGCGTGCGTATGTGTGTGCGTGTGTGTGTGTGCGTGTCTGAAGAAGGAGTCCCAGCTAGCAGCAAGTGGGTTCATGAAACACGGGGCATTCAGGGAAGAGTCGTGTTTTCCTTCGCCAGCTTTCTTTCTTTTCATACCACAGTCCAGAGGCAGATCCGGAGCCGGTGGCAGGGCTCTCATTCCGACACATGACGTGACATCTGAAGTATGCCTGAGCTATATCTCCTCACGGTATCACAACCACATCTCATCCTCCAGACAGCACAGCCCACGTCCAGATGAAGGCGTTCAGAATCCCAGACGTGGGCAGAAGGGACATGAGTGGTTTGTGCATCTCTTGCACACGAGCAACTTGTGAGCTTATCTGAAGCTGTAAGTTGCTGATCATTGTGAAATACTATGTGCTTCGTGTTGAGCATTCCAATAGGATGTGTTACTCTCCTTGAACCTATTTTGTAATTTATTTATTTTTTGGTGTTTTTTTGTGTTGTTGTGTGGAAATAACCAACGTGTTCTTTCAAAATATTAAACATGGCACATAACCAAGCAGCTGCTGGTGTTGACGCCTCTGGTCTCCACTGCATTCAAACAACACAAACAGAGTGGTGTCATCAGCGTACGAAGAGTTATCTCTCACACCTGGAAATCAGATCCAGCAGCTCAGAAGGGAAAGAATGAGGACACGATCGCGCGCGCGTGTGTGTGTGTGTGTGTGTGTGTGTGTGTGTGTGTGTGTGTGTGTGTGTGTGTGTGTGTGTGTGTGTGCGTGTTCAGAACCAGAACCGTCCATACGTATGCATTTCCCGGGTATTTACGGGCCTGCGTGTGCCCTCGGGTTTGCCAGTGCACGGCTACACACATGGACACGTGTGTTGAGCTGCGTGTGTGTGTTTGTTGGGGGTTCCCACAGAGTGCACAGCCTCAGCTCATACATCTCCCCCACTGCCAACAATATCCTGCAAGTCCTGTTCCACCACATATAAGCTGACCCAGATGTTCAGCTTGGAGCCGCACAGGAACAGTCCTTCAGAGGAGAGGCAGCCTGTGTTTGGAGGGAGAGTGGAGGGTGAGGGAGAGAGAGAGAGAGAGAGAGAGAGAGAGACGGCCATGGTCATAGCGCGCATGCGCGTTTATTAGATGTGTTCCCATGTGTTTTGCCACCGTGTTGACCGGGTGAGTTTGGGAATGGAGAGTGAAGGAGACAGCAAAATGCTGCGGAGAGGGAATGTGATCCCGGGCGATCCGACTCATGGAGTGCATCAGGGAAGAATGTAGCTTGGAAAGCGGTGGTATAATCACTGAGGAATGCTCAAGCTGCTGTGACCGTCAGCACCACTCGCGCTTCTCCGGTGTCTCACACCATTGGCTCTAGAACTAGATCAACATACGGAGATCTCCGTCTCATTGGTTTTCACAGGTGCTCGTCAAATAGAAAGTATGTGTGTGTGTGTGTGTGAGAGAGGGGGTGGGGGGGGTTGGAGAGATGGCGAGACGAGGATGTAAAATCCGCCTCTCTGTCAGAGACTCACGACCATCACTGTTGACTGGCGAGCCCCTCATCCGCCTCCCACCTGTACTCGGGCCAATAGAGTGAAACTGTGCCGTGATCGGTGTCCACAGATGGTTTTGGCGTGCTCCTGCCATCCATCACTCTTTTGTTCCTTTGTGTCTCTTCGAGGTCCCTCTGTGACTGGGTGCTTGTCAGTTCCTGATCTAGACGAGTGACTGAAGACAGACACGGACAGAGAGTCAGTCAAAACAAAGCACAATCTACGGTTTGCTCAACAGGGGAACCTGACAAACTGCCCTGACCGTTAACAGCCCTGTAACCTGATGACAGCCCCGGTCCTGCCAAAGCCAACAGCCCCGAGCGTGTCAAGATATAAAGCAAACATAACTCATTTAGGACCAAAATGAAGTCACTCGACAGTGTGAGGGCCTGTTGAAGGCCTGTTGAAGGCCCGTTCAGTAGGTTCAGCACTGAAACAATGATGATGAGAAGAAGAAACTTTATTTATTTATTTATTTGTCCCTTTACGTATATGCAACACAATGTGCCTTCTGCATTCGATCCATCCTACCGCACAGGAGCAGTATAGTAATGTACAGGGGCCGTGGTGGTTCAGTGGTAGAGCCCGCCGTTTAGGGAACGATGAGTCAGAATTCGTGGGTTTGAACCCACCCCAGGGTGTCAGAAAGGGCCTCCAGCCTTAAACTCCAAGGCCTGTCCTGAGATGGAATGGTGACCCGTCCCGGGTGCTTCCTCGCCTTTTGCCCAGTGAGCACTGGGATAGGCTCCAGCTTGACCCCGCGACTCGACCTCAGATACGTGGCTGACGATGGATGGATGGATGTGAGCTAAATATCCTAAGAGCCATCCGGATGCCGATTCCCTTCTATGTTCATTGAAAACAGTTTCCTGTAATCCGCGACGATCTTGGCGGTAAGGATGTAACCCAGCCGTCGGCGGCCTCCTGCAGGCTGTATCTACAGCACACTTTGACCTTACCGGCTGAACCTCTTCAGACACAGCAGTCTGTGGTGATGGGATGCCCGTGGTCCGTTGAACAATGAGGAGATCAGGAACATTGAGCCTGACCATGTCGCTGGCACACAGACAGAAACATGGGACAAGGAGACAGCTGCACTTCAGTCACCAGCAGGCCGCGTCAGACGACACCGAGGCATCCAGTCACCATGTCCATCAGACACAGTCGGGCGACGCCTCGGCAGCCTTGCCAAGCTGGAGCCAGGCGGCGGTCACACGGGAGTTGAAGATGTCAAACTGTTCGCTGGCGCCTAAGGAACTTAATGGTCGTAGATCATCCGGACGAATTTGAGAAGGACCCCCCCCCCAAGTCAAACTTAGCATGAGGATGTCCTGCCTGACGACACGCCTGCTGAGACACTCTACGGGAGCTGGGGCTAAAGAAGCTGCGTTGGTACCGTCCGTCCTCAGTGTCAAGGTGACCTAGATGATGGACGGATGTCAGCCTCAGATAACACTGATGAGACAGGCGTGGTGAAGGAAAGCGGCTGGAGATGTAGAGATACAGACGACCAAAAAGCCCGGAAAAGAGAGAGCGACGATGTCGTTTAGCTTGTTTTCCCCATCCCCTTAACCTTACGCGCCCTTGGTACGGGTGTAGGGAATGATGCTTATGCTTCACCCATCTTTGGTGCCACATTTACCAGAGGCATCCTCAAAAGTGGCTCCGGTGCTCATTATAAGCACCTGAGCTGTTTGTCTCAGGATCAACCCTGTGAACACAATCCTAGCTCAGAGCTCGAACCCGGTTTCCCACCAGATTCATTAGCTAACCGCTCAGCTCTAAAGTGGTGTATTTACCTGCCGGTCCACAAAGATTCTGGATAGACTGCTGAAGTATCTGTGACGATAGAGACAACTACTACTGATAACTTGATCCATTTTTCTCAGCAGACTCTGAAGAGGCAGGGTGGCATAGCTCAAGGGTTAGGGCAGTCATCTATTGAGTGGAAGATGAGTGGTTCCATCCCTGGCCCTGGCATAAAAGCATGTCGAGGTTTCCTCGAACAAGACGCTGAACCCCTAACTGCTCCCTGAGGGCCACATGGCGGCTGCTCGCTGCTCCTATACAATAGGATGGCTTAAATGGAGAGAAATCCAAATTTCCTCTTGTGTGACTAATAAAGGAATATCCTATCTTATCTTATCTCATCTTATCTTATCTTATCTCATCTCAACTCCAGCCTGAATGTGGTGTAGATTTACGCCACCGGGCCAGTAGATGGCGCCCTAACATTTCTGTGTCTGACTGAGAAATCGGCATTTCCTTCAAGCTCAAGCTAGCATACGAGTAGGAATTTAAATGGCGCTGTCTTGCAGAGACGCCTGTCCTTTGTCGGTCTCTCCATTGATCCACAGGTACTGTAAAACATGTTTCAGGCTCTCTAATTTGTCATAACACAAAAGACGCGATCCTGCTTTGTTGTGTTTTTGTGGCGATTGTAGGATATCTATTGTTTAGGGTTTGTCTCCTTGATGAGGTTCTGATGCTGGTTAGCCTGTTCCATGCATAAAGAGTAATTCTGCGCTCCTCACAGTAAGGGTTTATTGTGTGAATTTGTGGTTTTTATATTGCTTTTATATTACAAATATGTTGTCTCTTTATCAATGTTTCCTATTAAGTTTCACTCAAAGCACAATTCTAAAGTAATGTACATTCATCACCGCCATATTGTGCGTTTCGAAAATGGACACAAGTAGTTGAATAGCTACCGTAACTCTTATCAGATGCTAAAGATCCAAACTTGACTTTTTATTTAAGTGAACCAGAACTCTATAACATGATTGTCAATCAAATTAGAAGTGAGAAGTTGAGAGTTGTGGAAAATGAAGGTATGACGGAACTCCTCCTCCTCCATTATCTGCTCAGTTGTCTACTACTTGACCCAGACGCCGTAGCTACTCCAGCTGAAGACGCGGTACAATGTCGGAGGGAAGAGTCACCGACTCATCAACCTGAAAACACCTTTCCAAACACTCTTTGGGGCAGAAAAACAGCTGCAGCAACCAAGGTTAGAGACATTGTCATCCACTACACATGGTAACCTTCACACTGACCCTGTCATGGAAGACAGAGACACTCAGGCACCAAGTCAGGGCTCTCACCACAGTCAAGTCCAGCCTCACTGGTATGGATGGAGCCCCTTTGGGTAGGATTGAGCTCATCCTCCACTGATCAGATGGTAAGACTTGACTAATGTAGCACCTCTATTACTACACATAGAATATAAGTTGCATGGGAGGGAAATCTCTGATTTTGGTTCTGGCATGTCCTACCATAGCTTTTGTAAACAGATTGATGGTTTACAAGAGGGGTTCAGTGAATCTGGGTTCATGAGAACAGAACAACAGATCACCCGATCCGGTACATTCAGGGACATGTTGACAAGCAAAGATGATCTTACAGTTGATGGTTTAAAGAGCTTTCTCCATTCCCACACTAGGGGCAATAAAGGCCACTGAGCTCTCCCCAGAGTTAAGTAATGCCAGACAGCGAGATAGGGAGAGCCCACAGCAGTTTTGTCCTGAGTTATATGTTTAAAGCAAGAAGTTCTTTTTGAGTCACAACAACCTGGTGCAGGTTTTAACAAGGACAAAAAAACATGTTCAGGGCTTTTTCCTTCATACCCTCTACCAAGGTTTAAATAAAAGAAACAGTCGGGTTAGATCTAGTCTTAAAGCCTTCCTCTGACACACTGCTCAGTGATGACTTCTTAGAATAAAACCACCATATCTTCCAGTAAGGAGGGCAGTGTTGAAATATCTGATATAGTAGTTAAGAGCAGGCCAGTAATTGCCAGTGCAGCCCAGTGTGACAATAACAGATTGACTAGACAAAAAGTGACTCGTGAGTCACAAGTATAATGGTGCTGCTCTCAACAAACTGACGCAACAAGTGTCCTCATTAACCAAGCAACTGGTCCAGATGGTAAAACCCGTTGAGAGTGGTGAGGTCTGGAAGTCCTAATGCCCCCGTCACTCATCCCCAGCCACCCGGCCACTCAAACAAGGGGCCAATGTAATGACTGCACACAAAAAAAAAATCAATGTGAATTGTCCCCACTGTTTTACTAATGGCCAGGTAGGGCATCAGCCCATTGGCAGATAAAAGCTGTTGGGAAATGGGATGAAGTCACTGGAAAGGGGCAGCCACTGACCTTCAGCAGTGAGAAGCCCATGGTACATGACTTGCCATTTCAACATGATTAAAAAAACTATCATGTACAAGACACCACAAAGACAGAAAAAACCATCACACACTCTCACACATACACACACAGCTGAGCAAGATTCCAATGATTCTACTGAAGAGGAGGTGGGGGAATATCCATACAGCCTCTGACACTTATTTGTGATTGAAGGGAAAACACTCAGACTCCAACTACCTCAACTTGAGCCACACATTCAGCTGAAAGTGGTGGCACCAGAGTGTCGCCCCCTGGGTCGAGGCATCTTAATTAAGGCTCCGAAGGCATAAATGTGCACCTTACGGTTATAGTTTGTAGTGTGGAGTCTCACACACTCTCCAAACCCCCGTGGGGCCATGGTAGCTCCGAGGTAGAGTGCGCGCCTCCAAGTCAGGCAGCGTAGGTTCAATTCCACCATGTGGCATCAGGAAAGTGCATTCAGACTTAATCCCCTTTGCTTGATAAATATGAGGCATGTGTGGTAAAGCATTTTGCTTTCTTTTTTGTTTTGAAAAAACATTTTAATTTAATTTCTATTTTTTAATTTGATTTAATGACACGGATTAAGGATAAATGGACATCTTTTGGATTTACTATGGTTCCTGTCCCATGTACCAATTTTGCATAAAAAGGATACATACAAATAGACAGAGAAGGACGTCTGTCCCCAGACTGCCATATGTTATATAGATATCCATCAGGGCTTTTCACTCCACATTCTGTCCTTTCTTTGCTCTCCTCTCCTAAGTAGCAATTCCTTTCAAACCTAGGATCATGGTACAGAGCCACCCCTCTATCTGCCCCTACACCCCTCATAACAACCACATGGGCTGCTGTTCCTGCCACCTGCAGGTGTTCCCCGTCATTGGCCATAGTTTGAACTCTGGTTGCTGTAGTTGCCAACGCAATAGTAGTTATTGTCACAATCATCACCAACACCACCACCCCTGCCGCCAAACTTCCCAAAGTTTTCATTTCCATCATCGTAGCCATCATAACCACTTCCACCATAGCCTTCACCCTCACCACTCTGGTTGCCATTGCCCTGTCCACCTCCACAGTTACAGCTTCTTCCACTATAACCACTAGATCCACAATCTCCCCATATTCCTCCTCTGCTGCCACCATAGCCTTTGTTATAGTCAATCCCCCTTTTTATTTTTCTATGGTTTATTGCCATACAAAGCTGGCTGGTGGAATTTGTTCTCTGCATTTGACCCATCCTATTGTATAGGTGCAGTGAGCGGCCATCATGTGGCACTTGGGGAGTAGTTAAGGGTTTAGTTTTTTGTTCAAGGACACCCTGACATGCCTTCTGCTGGTTACCCACTGAGCTATGTCACCTCTTCATCTCCATATCCAGCCCTGAAACCGCAGCCACTGAAGTATCATATTCCTGGCAATTTCCTTACCTTCAAAACCACAACCTCTGCCAGAACTACCCCCACACTCTCATATCCTGTGTTTTGCATTTCCTGTTTCAAGAGTGCCTTCCTCTCTTCACAATAGTGGCTTTTGACTCTGTGATACTTCTGGATGACAATCATGTCCACTGAATCATGACTATCAAAGGACATGAATGCAAAGCCTCTCTTCTTGCCGCTGCTGGGATCTGTCATAATATTAAGAGTCTCAATTATGCCAAATTGTCCAAAGTAACCTCGTTTGTTTGACTCCTCAGTGTCTTCTTTGAGGCCTCCAACAAATATACGAATATCTTTTTACCTGTGACTGGACACCTGGTCAATTTGAGTCCTCTCTTGATACTGCTCTCTTTGGTTCTACCAGTCATCCATCAACCCAGCATCAACTTCTCCCAGGGATGAGAAAGTGACTAAGCCAACCCTCCTGGACCTTTTGTTAGAGGGGTCCCTCATCACCACACCACCTGTATGATGAGAAGAAGCCTCGTGGCTTGATCCGCTAATGTCACTGTAAGTAATTTCAAAGTTTTCACTAACATGGTTGCTGAATATGATTTTAATGTTCACTTGACAATTAACACAAATCAAAAAAGGGAAATCCCAATTCCAACTTTGATATTCAGGACTTTTTATTATAATTTGCTGTGGAGTCAATTCATGTTTCAATGACAGGCAGTCTCAAGCATACAGTGTGAGGGGGTTTTATTCCCACAGGTAGAGATAAACTAATATTTTTGGGCATGTTGAAGAAAAAGTGACAATACATCACTCCCCCACACAGACCATGTAACATAGCAGTAATTGGATATAAGGATATAAAATAAAATAATAAAAACATTTTAAAAAATCAGTCTACAGATTAAAATGGGCGCTTGTGTTTACTTGGGCCATTGAATCTCTGCACCAGAGGTGTAGGACAGCAATTCCAAATGAACATTAATAAGATGATACAAGATGTGTCTGACACACATTCACACATGTTTCTATTAGCGGCATTACAATGTTTTTTAAATCTCTTTTTTTAAGTTCAAATTTGTCTTTCCATTGAATGCTCGACAAGTCTGACTCTCCAACAGGACCTCAGTATAGATCATATGCAACCCAGTCAAATTAGACCGTCAACTCCCTGTTGCCCAAATAGAAGTGAGACTTGACAAACTTGGCAGCTCAATTAAAAACCTATGACTAAAAGGCCCAGTCTAAATAGGATGCAAGTTCCAGTCAGGAAGAGCACAACTCTTAAAACCGTGGCACGTTGCATGGGGCTGACTCAGCAGGGCAGTTCACAGTGCAGATGGCAGATGGACAGAGTTCCCTCTTTCACAGTACAACAAAGAGAGGAAATCGTCAAGTCAAATGGTCACACCAAGGGGTAACACAGCTTAGAGTATAACTTATAGCAATCCACTATGAGTGTGTCACTTGTTCAATTCCAAGAAGATTTCCATTTAGGTTTGAGGGTTTGGTTGGTGCAGTGTACCAGCTCGTCCACTAGAGGGGGATAACAACTGTAACTCTATCCCACTTGGACTCATTTCATTGGCTCATCAAAGGTACATTCTTGGGTTTTGTTCTATTCGTGAATATCAGGCAATAATTAACAACAATAATGTTCATTGCATCTGTTTTAATTGGGATGCATACCCGGGCATGACTCTGTCTGTCCCCAATAAAACGTCTCTCCTATAAAACAAGGAACCCCTTTTAACTTTTCTTAGTAAAAGTGCCATACCATCTGTGTTGAGCGTCTCTGTTGCATGTTCACATCCAAGACATTATTCTGTGTGTTTTTACATCTGCCCACGAGGAGAAATGTGCAGCTTCATTACTTCTAAATTGAGCTACACTCTATTTTTCGTCAATAACGGAAAAACAGTGATCAGAACAATGTGTTGCAGCAGAGCTTGTACGGGAGTAACCCATGATTACATCTCCAGGATATGTCTGGGAAACCGTCGTTGCAGAGGGAGGTGTGTTCATTTTTTTGGTGTTTTTTTTTTTAACGAGCGGGGCTGAGTCAGTTGACACGGGGGACAGGGTGCAGCAGGGTCATGTGCTCCGCGCCGTTGAAAGGTAGGCGTTCGGTGCAGTAGTGGTGAACCACCTCAGGGATGCTGGGGAACACACAGCTGCTCTGATCCAGGGTGTAGCCATTCTCCTTGGTCTGGGCCACTATGATGTGAACACAGCCCTGGCTCGTCCTGGGCCGTGGGGAGAAGTGGGAAGGGAAAATGCCGGAGAGGAGATTGCAACAGAATCACAGAAGACTGAATTAGTTCATCTGGACACAGTGTAATTTAGAGAAATATTTCAGACTCCACCAACTGCAGGTACCCCACCCTTTTAAACAACACAGCTGAGGATATGCACATCCTTGACATCACACTCTCTGAATTCACATGATTAGCACTATGGCGATTTTCTAAAATTCTGTTCTAACAAGCTGATGGGTGAGGCACAGATGCACAACACACTGATCCTTAACTATGCAAAGTCTTAGGTGGGATTTTTTTTTCTCCATTGCTGAATTTTTATTGTACACATCTGGACCATGGAGCCCGGTTATGTAATGACTGGCATCCTTATCATGGCTGGACACACTCTCCGTATAGCACTATTTTTGTGCAACTTCAAACACGTTCCTACTCGAGCAGGAAACGTGATGATGATGTGGCAACACTTCTATCGGACACACAATCTCCCAATTCCAACATCGATACCTCAGTGAAAAACTGCCTCTGATGTAGTTTGTAACACTTTAGATTTGCCTGTGCTAATTTGGGTCTGAGAACACCATTTCTACAGAGGTGGAAACTTTAACGCTTTTAACTCCTATTGGAATTCTGTAGATCAGACATCGATACGCCCACGGGGATCTATGTGCCATAGGGCACCAGGAATATGCAGGTTTTCCGTTCAATCGGTCTCTAAACCAGGGGATTTGATTGGTTTTGCACACCTTCATCTAAATAAGACAGACTGATGCAGTTTCCTATGTCCAATGAAGTGCAGTTTCATAACATACTCACTTGAGGGCAATAGAGTACTTGCTTGTGCCGGATCCGCTGTTCCTGACCAGGAAGCTGGCCTCTTTGCAGGACTGCAACTGAAACTCGGCTTCCTGGCGAGTCACACACCCATGGTACCAGCTGGGATGGGGTGGGATAGAGGAGATCACATTTAAGTTCTACCACTGACAATGACCGGGATCCTATCCCTCCATAGCCTTTAGGAATGGACGGCATACTGAATGTGACGATACAATCGATTAAATCGTGGACTAAATTTCATTCAAACTAATGGAGAATTCCAGATTTGTGTGCATCTGCGAAGAAATTCCCACATTTTGATACGATCAATGTTCAGCATCAGTGGATTTACTTGTTAGTTTCATTCCACTCCATAAGATCTGTTCAGCGTACACACAGGGAGAGAAGTCGGCTCATTCAGATCAGAAAAGCCGATCTGAAATGTGACCACCAGTAACTTCATATCAGTGGATCAAAGTCTGCAGGGCACAACCTCTCTATTTATTTCAGACAAAGGAAGATGGACAAAACGAAAGAGGCCGACACATAGAAATAGAACAAACACGTCACCCCCTTTTTGTGTCTTTTACAGACTTGCACTGAATCTTTGCATCTTTTTGTCGTTGAAATTTCAGCTCAAAGCAACATCTGGCACATGTGGTGTTGGAACCCACCCATGGCAAGATATCCAACTGCCAGCGATTGACAGAAAAAGCAATCAAAAATCAACTGGAGTTCTGGAGCTGAACCGATCACAACGGAAACACCAATGCTCACACTCTCTAGTGCCAAACCTGATGCAGACCAGCAGGTAAACAGCCTGAAATGGAGGTGAGTTTCTTTCAGTTTCAGCTTTTTTTTTCCTGTTTCCTCACCTCTGAAAGCTGAATCGGTTCATCCGGACACAACGTTGTAGTGGAAGAAACATTCTCCCACCAAGCGTGCCCAGATGAACTGATTCATCTTCCTGAGGTTCCCTTGTCTAGATTATTGGGTACGCATCAAGACCCCCCTCCCTCCCACCTCTGTTTGTCCAGCGGTAGGGAGGGGTCGACGCGGCAGGGCTCGGTCTCAGGGCTGCTGTTGGAGATGGAGGAGGATGACGAGGTTGGAGAAGACCTCAGGATCTTCTGAGTCCAGCTCTTCTGCCTCAGATGCTGCTGGGGCTGCCTGGTTAGCGTGAGCTGAGGGGCGTCGTCTTTGGTCGTGGACGTGCGTTCAGGACTGTCGAACTGCGCTGGAGAACACAGGCAGGAAAATATTTGAATATTTCATGCAATTAAAAATCACTGATCGACTCCACAGAACTGCTTAACTCAAATCTGTTCCTGGTTATCCGACTAGATAGTGCACAAATCAAAGTTTATGACAGAGATTTTTTCGAGTGGGACAAACTTTCAAGTGTCTCGACAAATTGTCGGGACAAAATTCATCCAACTCTTCATTTACAGGGAATGTTTAGCTCAAATCTATCCCAGAGGTGTCCGGAGTAGAGCTGAAGTTATCAATGCGAGTCAACTTGAATGTGAAAGTCATTTCACCTAAACTGGGCTTCTTCTTAGAACGGTGTCCAGAACAGCAGTGTACTAACCGAGACTGGTAGGACGTGTGCTCTGATGTACCTGACAGAGTTTTGACGATGTGCTCCTTCTTCCACTCCCATGGTAGCTCGTACTCAGTGGAGGGACGAGGGTCCAGCTCCGGCCGTGTGACGGGCGTCTTCACCCCTTCGCTGTCACCGCCACCCTCGTATGGGGTATCATAGATCTGCAGGGGCACGGGTTGACTTTCCTCTACAGTTCCCTCGACCCCCTCCAGCAGGACACACACCTTCAACAGGTCCTTGGACCCCCTCCGTCTGATTTCTAGAACAGAGGTAAACGAATGTGATAAATGATATTTTTAAGAGATTCCAGTCCTTTGGTCGCACATTGGCTTTTTATGGTTTTAACGCTCTTGTCATTCGTCGAGAGGGTTGTGGCTTCAACCGCTGTGACTTCTTTGTTGAGTCAGTTGATGTCCTACGGCTTCAGTTGGGTTTGATCAAAAAAATGTTAAAATCCTATTCGACTGGGCCTGAAGTTGGGGAGAGTGCCACTGCTATGGAAAACATCCTGCGTGGTACCATAGCCCAAGACGCCGCACTCCAGGGACCTCAACAGCCACAGGCCTTCGGCACTAACATCACATATGATGAAGACTCTCGAGCGGCTTGTCCTTGGTCATCCCTGCCCCCTGGTGAGGCCAGTGATGGAACCACTTCAGTTTGCCTATCAACCTGCCATTGGAGTGGATGATGCTGTCACCTGGGAAGTCTGGGAGCACTGTGAGGATCATGTTCTTTGACTTCTCCAGTGCTTGAAACACCATACAGCCTTCTGTGGGATAAGCAGGAGCATACAAGGGTGGACCATCACCTCACAACATGGATTTCTGACTACCTCACCTCACCTCATGTATAT
>OMLC01047358.1:0-11661 GCA_900302585.1 Regalecus glesne | reverse complement strand
CCCCGCCCCTATTTCATGCCTAGGCAAGAAAAGACAGAAAATAAATTAGCCTAATTTCAAATTCACAGATGGGCACTTGACAGTTGAGCATTTATACAATATGCTAACCTGCAGGGTCATGTCAGTTAATAAGGTGTAGTCAGCATGTCTTATTATGTAACAAACAGTGGTGCTTGTGTGCGGTCGTCTTTCAGGGGGTAGTCATATATTCACAGATTCACAGGTGTATTTGTCCATTAAAATGCATGTGTGTGTGTGTGTGTGTGTGTGTGAGATGGAGAGAGTGAGCGTCAGTGTGCATCAGTCCTGGATTGACTGGTATTAATTAGCACAGTGTAGATGAGTCCCCTCGGAGCTGTCTAATTAGACATTAGCATGGAGATGTAATTACCTGAGAGGGCTCAACATGTTTCACTTAACTACTCTCCCTCCTGCTTGACTGGCCCACGCCGTGTAGGTAGGCCTCGATGTGTGTGGCTGTTCCTATATGCTGTGTTTCCCTGTGTATATATGTGTGTGTGTGTGTGTGTGTGTGTGTGTGTGTGTGTAAAATCCAGTAATTCATGTGATTTCCTTCAGTCTTGGTCAGTACAAGCCTGTTTCATGCTTCATGCAATCATCAGCTCCCAAAGTGAGCCAAACAATGAAGAACATTTGGCTCATTGCTACTGAATGTACAGTTGATCACCCAACTCTCATATGAACCCAGCCTATTGTTGTGTGGCATCAAGGTACTGTTTATAAGGAGGGGGATGTTTGCCTTCAGCTCAGACTGAAAAAGTCACCTGGTGAGTGACGAAACGTTTCTGAAATGAACTTCTGATTCCAGTTGAACTGATTCCCCTCTTTCTGTGAACTTTTGGATAGATACATCCACTCCTTCTGTTGCCTTCCATCATGGTTATGTACTTGACATGCTTGACGTCTAGCGGGAGAGAGGGCACAATGGACAGAGCAGCAGTGGCTCAGCGGTGCAGCATGCCTTCAAGGGGAGCGTAGCAGGTTCCTATCCTGCCAAGGGCTCGGTAAAGTGCTTTGAGTGGTTGCTAGACTAGCACAGCACTATATAAGAACAAGTCCATTTGTCCATTACTAAATTAATGGTCTGGGTAACTTATGATTACAAAGCAGATTTGTCTTACTGTGTCTACAGCTTCAGGCCAATACATTTCTATTATCTTAAATTTACATTTTATGTTTGGAAATAATAAAATATGTCTCTGACAAACGGAGGTTACCCATTTTATAACTGGTCGAATATGCCTGCTTCGTTGAGAGGATTTTCCGGGAGATGGAATAATCAATGTTTCTATCTGCAAAGGACCAAGTGTCACAGCTTAAAGATGGCGTAGCTCAGTGAGTAGGACAGTCATCTGGTGGTCCAAGATTGGTGGTTCAATCCCCAGTGCTGCAGAGGGCATGTCGAGGTGTCCTTGAGCAAGACACCGAACCTCTAACTGCTCCCCTAGCACCACATGGTGGCTGCTCACTGCTCCTATACCATAGGATGTGTTAAATGAAGAGAAGTGCACAGTTCTCCTTGTGGGACTAGTACGGGCTCTTGAAATTATCATTTTTTGAAAAGACTGTTTCTAAAACTACACAAATCTGGATTTAACCTGGCTTTAATTGGACCCCCTGCTAAGCCAATGCATGTTTCTTGTTTATAATGATCTTTTCTTTCTACTGTTGCTTGGTAAAAAACATGTTTTAAGAATGTAGAATCTTTAAGCTGTGACATTTGGTCCTCGGTGGACAGAAACATTTATCATTCAATCAAGTGGAAAATATTCTACCATCAGTAAAATGGGTAATCTCTGTTTGTCAGAATATTTTATTATTAGTAAACCTAAAATGTCAACCTTAAATAATAGAATAGATTTAACCGGAAGCTGTAGACTCAGAAAGAAACATCGACTTTGTGATTATGAATAATCAACACCATTGACTTAGTATGTATATGCCCCCTACCGTGCCCCATACATCCCCACACTCACTAGACACCAAGCGTCTGAAGGATGTAACGTGATGTAAGGCTACGGAAGTATGCGGCTGTTTGTATTCAAGTGCTTCTTTGTTGTTGGGCTCACTTGGCAGCTGATGATTGTCTAAAGCATGAAACAGACTTGTTCTGACCAAGACTGAAAGAAATCACTTGAATTACTGGATTATTTCACTGCTTCTTTGCTGAGCACTCTCCACTCTGATGATGGTTTCCTTGAAGAAGTTTTATAGGAAAGAACAAAAATATCACAATGTGGACCCTCTCCTCCCAGTATCATTCAGCCTTGATGTCTCCATGTGTGTGTGTACATGTGTATAAGATCTCTCCGTTTTTGTGTGTTTGTGTCCATTTGAGCATGAGTATACTTTCTTGTCCAATAAAGTACAAGGACTGCCACCAGGCACACAGACAAGGACACAGTGACACAGGTAGCAAACAGTAGGTAGGGTGGAAGGGTCTAGAGTAATTGATTTTTCCCCCAAACAATGTGTCATCTTTTCCTTTTCCTTTCTGATACAAAATGGCAGGTGTTTTTCCCCTTCCTCATTTTCAGTCTCTTTCTTATTTTCAGTCAAACGTGCATTTAGGCATCTGCACGGAGCAACGCAGATTCAATATCTGATCAATATCCATCATTCTGATGAAAATAGAAACAAAACAATGTCAAATGAAACCAGCCACCTTCAGCATCACCCCCCCCTACATCATTTTACAGAACTGAAAAGGGTTCAGAGTAGGAGAGGATTTTTGTTTCCTAGTGTTGTCATGGTGACTTAACAAACACTGTCCTGTAGATATTATAGATTATAGAGCACATGTTATTGACTAATTCAAAGTGTTCTCTTCTCAAATGTCTTTTCTCTTCCTGAATGAGATCTTCTTCCTTTTCTTCTTCTGTTTATGTGATCTGGGGGGAGCCTGGGAGATCCACGCCGAGTGCCCTTCCTGGCCCACATGGGTGGGTTGGACTTGTGAAAGCTGGTTTGTTGTTCCCTGGTGTGCATGATCTACCACACAGCTCCTCCGGCCTCTTCAAAGATCCTCATCCATCCAGCCATCATTAGACACTTGTCAGGGGTCGGGTCACAGGGTCATTCTGGAGCCTATCCCCATACTTGCTCATTGGGTGAAGGGTGGGGAGACACCCTGGAACAGTTGCCACTACATCTCAGGACTTGAAAAGTTGGCAGATTGGTGTCCTGCTCAAGGACACTTGACATACATGTGCCTTATCTAATGTGAGGGTCTAAGGACAGGATGTTGTATTAGTGTAAAGTCCACTGAGGCTAATTCGTCATCTGTGATAATGGGCTGTACAAATAAAATGACTTGATCTAGCCGGCAAACAATGACACTGAAGAGTTTTGAAACAGGGGTCCTGACATTGGCTAAACAGAGAACATAAAATCTCTGTACTACACACTTTAAAACAGTGACCTGTTAATCATAAACCAACACAAAGACACACCCACACACACATTAACACAAACAATGCGGTGGGGATCATTTTTCTGCTAATTATGGTGTTTGCTTCATTTTAATATTTAACCATGTCTGCCAATAGAACATAGGGACTAATGGTGACATGAAAACAGACCTCTCTCTGTGATCTGTACCAGGTTTAACTTCAGTCTCAATTGCTTGGATAGATACTTGAAGTGAATATGTAGCAGAACAAAGTAAATGCTGTAAAGTGTCTTGTCTGTAACTAACAAATGCCTATTTTTGAATTTTAGCTGATGGTAAAGGAATCCACGAGAAGCTCGTTTGAGTATGGCGAGATCTGAAGGAACAGCCCAGAAGAATAATGAGCTGGAAGATAAGGATGAGAGTAGACCTGCCCTATGAACTATGAGCATGTTCTGTTATCCATTAGGATGACACTCCAGCAATAAAGAAGAGCTACGTCCTCCGAGAAAGGACTAGGGAAAATGTCCGGGTGTATAATACTTGATGATGATGATCTTGACGATAAGCATGTTTGGACTACAAGGTATAAAGGGGGTGTTTTCTGACATCAGGGAGGGAGCTTAGGTATCCTTGCTTTGTCCGTCTGTTCATGAGCATATTGAAGTGTGACAACACTGTAAGAGATTTTGTCACTCTCCTTATTCATTGTTAGAGTGGAATTAAAATGGAATTGAATGGGACGGTTGTTTCCTCTTTACATAGTTGACACAGGGCATCAGGAAGGGTGTCCAACCTTAATCCCTTACGCTCCATCTACATCAATGTCCGCCCTCAAAACACGGGGACTAGTTCAATATGATTCATCTGCAAGTGATCAAATGGTTGGTCAGAGGGAGAGTGGCAGGAGGTTCATGTAATTTGCCATCTTGTAGCATTAATTTTCAGACAAAAAAAAAAAAGACACAATTTGAATTACAAATTGTGGAATAATCTGTGAGTCCTTTAGTATTTATTTACAACGTCGGCCATCCCTCCTTCTGACCTGGGCCATTTCAGTATAAAAGGTAAATAAACAGGCAGGTGAGGATACTTATCCTGGGACTGCATATGTAATTTACATATATGCACCGAGCCTCTTTCCAGGCCTATCTGTCTCTTCTTAGCATGGGCTAAGCAATTACTATATCCCTCAGAATGGCAACAGGGGGCTCAGTAATTTGTGAAATTTGTTCTGTTGCCCTGCTGATTCCACAGGTGTGTCTACTCGTGTGTGAACTTTTGATCTTGAGTCATCACTGGTAGTGTAAGCCTCACATTCGCAGACAGAAATAGCTGCAGGTAATGTAATGGCAGTTAATAATTGATTGATTAGAGGCTCATGTGACGTGGGATTGCCCATACATTTCTAAACCCCTGGAGGTTTCCACAATATGCAAAAATCATGGGCAACTCCAAATGCATATTTGCTATCAGTGTACACAGCCATTGTTTTATTTCTGCTAGTTTTCAAGCCTGTTTTAAAGCAAACCGTTCAGCACCTGTGCAGATAAATGAGCTGGGAGACATGCACTTTAAATAATGTTATGATCATTCACTACTGTCTATCCAACTTTATTTGCCCTGTAATTCGATTTTTCCTGGCAGATCCATCAACATACCATTTCCTATCAATCCAGTCTTGAGGTTCATGCATGCATGAGGTTCCCCATCTTAAACTGTGTGGAGGAGGGTGGTGGGATTTAGAGCTGTATACCATTTGACCTTGACGTTAGGCAGAGAGTAATTTTTACGTGTAACCATTAGGCCCCAAATGGTGGAGATGGACATGGACTAAGATGGAGCATAGGAGATTAAGACTCTATGCCTGTCCTGATGGTCTATTGTTAGATTGAATCTGCAATATCTGGCTCCTCCTTTCCCAAAGCAGACACACTACCACAGAGCTACCGTGGCCTCCTGATAGTCTGTTTTTACATTAGTCCACATTATGTGGGGCTGGACAAGGACCTAGTTGGAGGGTGGGTGATTATGTCCGGATGCCATACCTGATGCCCCATGGTGAGACCAAACCAATGACTCCTGGCTTGTCATTTCCTGATGCACTTGTCCTCTACCAGTAAGCTATGATGGCCTTGACATTAGGTAGAGGAAAGAGAATATTGTTGCATCTCAGCCAACATGCTGGAGACAAATGAGCTGTTTCCTGTTGTAGCAGAATAGAAGCAACTGAATGGGATGTCACACTAATAGTGTGACTTTCTCATAACCCAGTACATACCACGACTCATCTAAGAATTACTCTGCTGCTGTTGGTGTTATTCTCTGACAGAGAGGCAGGCCCAACACTACACTGTCTATTTTTGAGGAAAATATGCCACGGGTAATTGTTTTCCCTTGTTTTCTGGTAACAGAACAGACGCTGCGGTGGCTCAGCAGTAGAGCACGCACCTGAAAATCAGGCATAGCAGGCGTGTATCCCACTGTGGTGGCTCAGTAGATGTGAGGTATTCATTGTAAAGCACTTTGAGTGGTCAGTAGACGAGAGAAAGGGTGTTTAAGAACAACTCCATTCACCGTTTACATCATAAAGCCGGCCTTTCCATCCATAGTCTGTGTGATGGAATGGTCTGTCTTGGTGGGGCAATCTTAATGTAAGTAGGGTTGTCAAAGTCTGTTTTAATAAGTGAAAGCTGCTTTTGGAGCTTCTGTCCACATCAAACTGTCAACTGCTTTTAGTCCATGGAACTTTATAATAAAGAATAGTGGTGCCTCCAGATCAGTGTAGTCACAGATCTACTATCTACAGTCATCTGTCATCCTTAAGACTGGTATATTATTTGCCTTGTAGGGGAAAGTTTTGGAATTTCTGGGATGGCTTCCACCCATTTAGAGGTCAGGCAGCAGTAGTTTAGCGGTAGAGCGTGTGCGGGAGGATATGATGAGTCAGGCATCGCGATTTGATCCCACCATGGGCCATCAGGATGGGCATCCAGCCTTAATTCTCCATACTACATCTATGTCTATGTCCACCCCCACAATGTGGGGACTAATTGTGACATGTAAAAATAAATCTTAGTGATCCTGTGCCTGAGCAATGTGAATATTTCCTGAACAAATTGCAATTTAGTCAGACTGCCCTTGTGGCCCTGTTCTGCCAAATATTTTAGTGATACAATGGTGTCAAGTTCAAAGCTTGTTTAGTTGATGAACAGATCCTTAAATCATCAACATACTGTATCAGTGCACTCCCTGCAGGGTGATTCTAAATTCTAGACTTACATGTAAAACCTGACGGTGGAGTGCTGGGGATTAAACATAACCGTGTGACATGCTGGGTCATGTATGTTATATGTTTTACCCTGAAAACTGAAAGCAAACCAGTAGTGAGAGTCGAGGTGCACTAGGACAATGAAGAATGCATGAGCAAAATCAACAGCAGAAGACCTTATGGTGCCAGGGGAGACTTGTCAAAGTATGATATGTGGATTAGGTACAATAGCTGTCCATGTAGCACCGCTACATTAACTGCTTACCAATACTGCATGAATCACCACTCTGCTGGCTGATTCTCCGGCCTTATCTTCTTAACTGGAAATACATAAATGGATCCTTACTGGTATATGTGCACAAAGGATAAAGACTCCTGCGGCCAGCAAACGGTTAAAAACGGTGTTATATCTTTTAGGCATAATCAGGGTGCCATGGCTCAGGAGGTAGGACACTCATCTAGTAATCGGAGATTGGTAATTCAATCCCCGGCCCCTACAGAAAGCATGTCGAGAAGTCCTTGAGCAGGGCGCTGAACCCCCAACTGCTCCCCAAGCACTGCAGAGCACCTGTACTCACTGTTCCAAGACTTTAGGATGGATTAAAAGCAGATAACAAATTCCACCAGCCTTGGTCATGTGGCAAATAAAATAATTCTATAATTCTTCTACAATTACATCATCACCTCTGGTTTGAGTGGTTCTTGTGCCTGACATAGATGATGTATGTTCTTAGAAGTTGCATGGTGAGAGTTCAGCCCCTTTAACACCACATCAAATTTAAATAAATAAATGGATTCCCTTATTACTCCCACAAGTGGAAATTTAGATTTCTCTGCATTTTAACCCATCCTACAGTATAGGAACAGTACGCTGCCAACATATGGTGCTCAGGGAGCAGTTAGGGGTTCAGTGTCTTGGCCGAGGACACCTCCACATGCTGTATGCAGGACCGGGGATCAAACCTGTGACCTTCCGATTGCCAGACGACTGCTCTACCCACTGAGCTATCCCTTGCCTGTCAAATTAGTGGAACTCCTTACAACTCTGGTGAGTCAATGATAAACTGAGAGAAAGTTCCCCACCCCCTTAAGTGGAATTTGCTGCTCTTTGTCAAAGGCCCAATACCTTTCCCCATAAGAGCGCTCCGACATGGGCATCTATATGCTTGCATTACCCTCCTTCACCCTTAGTCTTCCATATGTGCTCTTGTGAACACTGAGCGACACACAGCAAGAAATCCTTCCACTGGATCTCTCATGTTTTAGCTAGACGCACATGTGGTGTTGAGTTATTCTGGAGTTTGTCTATGGTCGGGGCTGGCACAACCATCAATTCACAAATCTCATCATTCAAACACTTTGAATCACTGCTGTAACGATATCACTGCTTTTCTCTTGCCGGAGTGACACTTTCTCAAAGTCCTTTACAATCCCTTCACTTGCCAAAGAGGAAACTCCTCTGTCTCTACCGCCTCTTACACTTCCTCTTTGGTGAACACACACTGCTTCTATATCCAGTGAGTCCCCATCACACAGTTCCAACACCTCATCTTGAGGGACTGCATTCCGGGGGTCCTCCACCTGGAACTTGACCTCTGCTCCAACGGGGAGCACTGTGCCTTCTGCTCCTCCCTTCGCCTCTGTTGGAATGCTGCCGAGTCTGGACTTGTGCAAGTTGCAATATTTGAAGCTTATCAGTAAACTGAGCTTTGGGTCATTGTGCTTTTTTTCCCTTCGAGTTTCATTCTCTGTCAACATGGATGGCCTGCTCTTGAACAGCAGCCAAATGTCTTTTGTCCCTGCCCACACAGTATTTGCATACCTGGAGAGTGATTTCCTCCCTCAAGACATTCAGGGAACAGTTCTTGAGCTACTGTTCATATGCTGAGTCATCATGATTGTTCAGTGAACATACATTGATAGACTGATATATGGTCTGTTAAAGTAGAAATGTAATATTAATCTTATGTCTCTGCAGCAGCCTTCCTGGTCAACATTCTTGAGTGCGGGCCAGTTAAAATAGACCCAGAACAGATCTTGGCAGTAGCAGAATGCCCTGAACCTCTATCCTTCAAACAGCTCCTGTCATTTCTTTGGTTTGCTAAATTTTACTGGAAATTCATCTGACTACAGTTGTATTGCCAGTCCTCTCACCATGTTCACCTCAACCACATTCCCCCTTTTCCTGTTATCTGGGGCAGACACAGCCTTCTCTGAGCTCCAGAAGCTTCACATCAACACTAGTTCTCATCCACCCAGAGCCCTCCACGCAGTTCATTGTAAATGTGGACGTCTCAGACACTGGGGTCAGAGCTCTCTCTCTCCCATCAGGTGATGTCAGGTCAACAGCTCCACTCTTGTGTTTTTTTTCCCTGCCGGTTCTCCCCCAGCATGTGCAACTATAATATGGGAACTCATGAGCTGCTCACTATGAAACTTGCATTGGAGGATTGGAGACAGTGGCTGGAGGGGCTGAGCATCCTTCTAGTGTCTGAACTGATCATAAAAACCTGGCCAGAGACATAAACTTCCAACAAGCCTGGTGGGGGCTGTTCTTTGGGCAGTTCAATTTTCTCCAGAAACCACAAACCTCATGGCCTCTCCCACCAGCATACCCACAATGAGGCTACTACCAACCCATATACCATCCTTCCTTCCTTCACCGTGTGTGGTGGCCATGGTTACTTGGGAGATAGAGTCCAGACACAGGCTTAGTGAACCCAACCAGACCCAGGCATCAGCCCACCTCGTTATCTCTTTGTAACCGAGTCAGTCCATTCCCAGGTCCTCCAGTGGGCGCAAACTTCTTGGTTTGCCAGTCATCTAGGGATAAGCCGCAACCTATTCTTCCTTTAGCACCACATTTGGTGGCCTACAATGGCTACTGTCACCCATGTCTTTGGTCACCATGTGCGCCTGGGGAAAAGTCACCCACTAGCCACCAGCTGCTCTGCTCCATCTTCTGCCTATTCTAGGTCAGCTGTGGTCTTAAATCACTGTACACCTCGTTGGTGGGACTGCGACTTTCCCAAGGGAACTCTGCAATATCTACCAGCATTGACAAATTCTTTAAGGCTGTGAACTTATCAGCTCTACCCAAAGTTTCTACTCTTTTGGAGACTGCAGATCGCCTCGTGCGCCATGTGTTTTGCCTTCATGATATCCTTTCCGTCATTCCAGACAGAGGTCCACAATTCATCCCCGAAATCTGGATGACCTACTGGAAGACCAATATATCGGCCCACTTTAAACTGACAGCCTAATCAATCCCTCTGATGTTTGACACAAGTTGTCCCAGTCTAGAAGAATCCATCCCACATTTTGTTTTTCCCAACTTAAGTCCGTCTCCACCAGCTCTCTGCATTCCCCCCATGCATTATCAACATGCACCTGACCTTCACCATCTGGCGGCTGCTGGATATGCGTTGATGAGTTTGAGGCTACCAACACATGGTCAACGGGGAGAGGTGCAGGCAAGAGGAGTGTTGCTGGGGAACCCACTGGCGTGTCTAAGACCCCACCTCATCTGTGATCTACCCTGACAAACCCGGTAGGTCACCTGGGGGACCCCCTGGGGCAGTACTGTCATAGCTACTAGGACCACCCAGTAGCCACTCAATTTATTTGTCTCCCTGTATTCTTGCTGGGTGTGGTCATATTTCTTCTGCCCTGTCTTTTCCTGTCTTTCCCCTCTATCAAGTTCCTCAACCCCTGCATGATATCTAACTCTGCTCTTCACTTTTTCATCGCAAGCTAGTTGCCTCAGCCACAGCTGGAAGAGGCAGTGGTGTGGAGTGACAGAAGGCTGGTCATGAAATGCTTCAGGCCTCTCTAATCTTTGGGGTTATTTATGTGCTTTATTTACCTGTTTTCTTAAGTTATCCTGTAATAATCACTGTCCTCTCTCCTGGGCCCAGGATCAACTTTCATCTGCTTATCTTACTTCCTGCGGGCCTTTGCCTGCCATATCCCATCATATTTTGCCTCCAATCCCACATCCTTTTGCTGGTAAATCCATCCAATTTATTTACCTTCAAGTCTGTGTCTGTGCTTAGGTCCGTTCTACAAGTCACGACACATTTCTGTGTGCAATAACACGGCGTTGACTCTCCACTTTAAGCACCTGTCATGTGCGGCAATACAACTTGCTAAGCATATCAGTCCACATATTCAGGATGGACAATGACAAAAGGAACAACAGGATTTGCTGTAGTACACACACAAAAATGAATTTATCAAAAATACATCTCACCCACTCGTCCCCAAACTGGAATTCTCCATCCACATGCTATTTTAAAGTTAAAAAAAAGTGTGTGTGCACTTACATATGTACTTGCTTGGGAGACTATCCACATAATAAGGGGACCCTTTGACAGAAAGCTTTCACCCTGCTTCAGTGTCCATGAGCAAGACTCTAAATTCTGTATGAGCTCAAGGGGTTGATGTAACTCATCCTAAACTCGAAATTTTGGGCATGTGGTATCCCCGATAAACGTTCATTGCGTAACATTGTGCAATTCTGAAGCAATAAAGTTGTCTGCAAGCCTGGTGGCGATGAAGGAATTCTAATGACGTGAAGCAGCTTATCTTGTGTATGAGACCTTTAAGTGACGAGACAATGTGGAAACAAATCCATTGTGAGAGAGGTGGAATTACGTTGGCTGAGTGGATTATGAGAAGCGTGATCCAGAGGGAGTTGGGAAACATGTCATCTGTGTGTGCGAAGGCTAGAACACACATGCACAAAAAATAATATGTAAAGGCATGTGCAAGTTTGGACACGTGCATGTACGCACACGCATGTGCAGATGAAACTACGTCCATGTTAAAGCAAAGCCACAGACAAATGGATATGCCAAGATTAACACTTACATGTGTGCATAGGCCGACACAGATATGAGCTATTGTGTGTACTCAGTGGGCCAGCCTCCCAAAGATTTGCACGCGGGCACAGAAAAGTGCACGTATACAGGAAAAC